>JAHZNE010005540.1:0-13458 GCA_027744055.1 Callyntrura sp. NNG-2020
TGGTGGAGGAGCGACTTGTTGAGGATGATGATGGTGTAGAATGAGATGATGTTGATTTGTGGTGGCGGGAGGAGTTGTGACCATGGTCGGACTTGGAAGGTTTGTGATCGGTCTTTGAAGGAGTTGGGTTAGGTGTGACTGCTGGTTTTGGGACTGTCCTTGAGGGGAAGCTTGATGCGATTGCTGGTATAATTTTTGGTTTAAATGGTGGGGTGGGGTTGGAGGTGTGAGCGGGGGTGAGGAAGCGTAGAGGGAATTGACGTACTGATTTAATGTTGGCTGCTGTTGTGGTGATGGTGGTGGTAGAAGTGACTGCTGCTGTGAACGCGATTGGGGGGAAGCCTGTTGCTGGGACAAAGTGGCGAGTAAATGATGGAGGGGTACTTGTTGCTGTTGCTGCAGCTGTTGTTGCTGCAGCTGCTGCTGTACAAGAGATGATTGCCGGACATGGTTTGGGTGGTGCTGGACGGGGTGGTGGTGGTGGTGGTGGTGGGGGAAGGAGTTTGGACGAATCTCTACATTCGGTGGGGGGGCTCCCATCAACTCCTCCAGCTGTCGGTCCGCTGGTCCGCTGGACCCCACTATCATTCCCAGAGACGGGGACGGACACTCCTGTGGCGTTCTCACTGACAGATCCTCTTGACTGGTTAGCATCTCTGCTAATACGCTGAAAAGATGAAAAATTTCCAAAACGTTAGCCCTATTTCATCATCCATGAATAACTAAAATCAGTAGCACCCTTTCTATCATGAAATATCAGTAAGGGGAGGAAAATAGCTCGTTAATTACATTCAAATGTTAATTTTCACCATCACTCTTAAAATTGTGCATTAAAAAATCTAGAAATCATTGCTCAATCAAGCTACTAAAGTAATTTGTTAGAAGAAAAAAGAAACTTTGCCTCTACATGTATGAAACTTTTCCGTAATTCCTGGCTTATCTCAAACCCATAATAAAACGCATTGAAAGGCAAATGCCTATTTTTTTTTAATAAATTAAATTTAAATATTGAAACTCTGACTCTTAAATCTTGCTAAGTATTTTATTATGGTTTATTATTGCTTCTCCAGTACAAACTCATCCATCCTCGCATCATCGTCTCTTCTTGGTAGATTGGTTTGTGGTAATTGCTGTAGCTGATGTAGTTGCTGATGTTGGCGTCACCGGTACAAAGTGCCATAATAGGGACTCCAAATCATTTTTCACGGATGGAAATGCTCTACGCGATCACGGGAAGGCAAAAAGGGAACGTTCAATATTGGAAACAGTGATCAGGAAGTATGATGATGACCACACAAGCAGATATTAGGTGAAAGGTTGGTTCGGTCGGAAGGAACGATGGGGTGGCAGAGGATGTAATTATGAACACACAGGTCAGGTGGGTGCGAACACACAAACACATCACAATCGCGGCACACAGAAAAAAAACACAAATAACAAAAACAAACATGGAGATATTGAGAAAACACAAAGGGTATATGTTACACATGATAATAATCAACAGTAATTAGACTTTAGGGGCAATTAGTAGGTACGATAATATAATACAGAGAACAGCGACGAGTATACCGATATAGAGAGGAGAAACGTGTGAAGGAGTAGGCATATCGTAGGAGTAAAAAGGAATATAAAGGGCACTATTAATAATATTATATTATTGACTAATATAAATTATACAGTAGCATACAGTAGTCTTGTCTCTCTTCACCACACACAGCAGATCTTCAGGCATAGTTTACACACTATCGAGCAAGTAGTTGGATAGAATCTAATTATTGTTCTTCTGGAAAGAAAAAAGCACGAAGGACAGACATCGAGTCAGTGGGAGCAGGAGATGGAAAAATTAGGATACAAAAGGGTATAACAGATGTCAGCAGCAATACACAGTCCATCATTTACATTTCGGACCCGCAGAGTCTTCTTCATGTTCATTTCACTCACACTAATATATCCTTAACAAAGATTATACAAGTCGAATGTACACAGGAAACACGTATACAATATATAAAACATTCAAATAGAGAGAGATGAAGAGAGCGACAATTTTACATAAATTTTTACAAAGCATACACCCACATTTTACTGTTTCAAGTGTGTGACTCACGAAAGCAATTTTTATTTTTTTTTTGAAATTCTCATTTATCACTTGTAGATAGATAACTGGCATGAGCGCATATTGTAATAATATGGTTCGTTTTGTTGCACGTCGCACATGAGAAATGTAACAAAAAAAATGTTGGATAAAAACAATGGAAACTTGTTGGTGACTTTTCGGCTTTAAACATTTGAATCTTAACTGAAGAACTGGAAAACTGAAGTATTCAGTGGGCTTGTCTACAGCATAGCAGTGTTATTGCTGCTTGCTAAGAGTACACACGTAATAAAATACGTAATATAATAAAAAAAAAAAAGTTCACATCCACACACGAAAATAAAAATGCACAATTATATTTACAATTAGGTATACGGTATACATATATTATACCATGAAAGGGCACAATTTTGCCTCACGACATTGTAATGATAACCGAAGCTACAGTATTGCATGACACTAGAGCGAATTTATAATAATAACTGAGGGGAATGAAATAAATTTTAAGTTCGGTGTGTTAGTTAATATTAAGTACAAATACCAAGCAATATACGATACGAATACGGTTAGTCACAGTACTAATTTGAGGAGTTGAGATGAGCTGTTATACACGTGGTTAGGGAATGAATGTCGAACAAAAACTAAATTAATATCAGAAAGGGGAACTAAATCAAGCAAAAACAAGATAGAGAGAACAGAAGAGAGAAATAAACGATTTTATTGTAAGTAAGCCACATTGACATGACACGACACAAACCTGTTTCCAGGTGACAAAGGTTGTGATGACATGGAGGATGCTTTGGTGGCCACTAACGTAGCTTTACTGGCGATAATGCCAGTAGCACTAGTACCACTGATGCCACCCCCACCACTGACCACCATGACGGATGGTGGTATGAGATTGGCAGTGATAGTGTTGTTGTTACCAGTGGTGGAGGAGGATGGCATGCTTATTGCGGTGACTGACGATGACGGGGCGGAGATGCTGGAGGTAGAAGTACTAATACTAGTCATCATTCCAACTTTGGACCTTACTTTGTATGCATACTGACGCCGCAGCAGCAGACACTGGTCCTCTATCCGCTGCTCGTAGTCAATCACCTTTGTGCGGTAAAACTCCTCAATGCCGCGAATTCCACCAAAACCCTGCTCGACCAGAACCCGCTCCATAACATCCTATTAGGAATTAGCACATGTCCATCATATTTACTACTGGTACTAATAGCAACGAACGAACGGAGCTTTAAGTATTAGTTTAATGAGAGTAGTTAGATAACATACAGGGAATCCGTGGTCAACTCCATACATTTCCATTTCAGCCACATCTTTCAGCCTTCTTGCCATTTTTGTATAAAAGTTGGCTGTAGCATCAGCCAGCACCTCCAAAGGTCGTAACTTTGCATCTGTGAACAAACCACGCACAGGTATGAAAACCGTGGTCGGTAAGATTGACAATTTATAAACTCCCCTACTTGACGCAGCGGTTAATTTGACTACCACTTTTTTATGCCATGCAAATCTGGGAGCCAAAAAGGTATAGCATGCAAATATGGCAAGGTATTACCTGTACAATTTTCTTTACTGATACTCTCAACTTTTACAGCGCATATTTTAGCAGTGTAAATTTTGTTCACATTTGACTTAAGATCCTTTGAGTCCACTTTTGGACTTTTGGAATTCATGTTGCCACTTTTGCGGACTGCTTTTTTTATTTGCCAAACTTGCACGGAAGCTTTTTTAATTGCCACTTTTGCACCAACCCTTTTTTCGGTTGCAGCAATTGCATGGCTTAAAAAAGCGATAGTCAGTCTAACATCTATGTCATAGTAGGGGAATTTGTAAATTGCCATTCTGGCCTACAATCATGAAAACAGGGTACGTGTTATTAAAGTGTACCGCTGGGCTTGTAATAATCAAATCGCTACAAATAGCAGTATGCATCTCTCACGAGTGAATCCAACAGAGGCGAGACAGACAAGCAACTTCTGAGATATCACATGTTTGGCTTGTCTCCTTTTTAGCGGCATGTTCTCTGTGGGGAAGACGGCTTTCGGGGGTGGTTCTGGTTTCTCAGGAAGCGGCCCCACTTTTTGCACATTACCGTCAGATTCGAGTGCTTCTAGTCGATCCTGCACTTCACGCTTGTGTCGAAGTAATTGTAGGGTATGCAGCAAACGTGGATTTTCCAACAAAGTGTAAGTAGTGCTTCTACACAAAGTTTTCAAAAACAAACCTGAATTAGAGCTTTCTTCTAGACCTACACGGTGCTAATATTTTTCATCCATGTTTATGCAGCGTTTTTATTAGAAACCGAAATGAAACTTACCCTTTCAATATCGGGTGCGGTAGCTTACAGTTCGTTATAGTGAACTTTGCCACTGGTCCCACCGATTGATCTGCAGCTTTCTCTGTAGTAGCAGATGCTCTCTTTTGTGCGAGCTCTTTTCTAGCAGCCTTGAGTTTTTTCCTCATGGCTTTGTATTTCTTCCAGCGTTTTTGCATCCGGTTCTCGTCTACTTTCTTGTTCTGTCTTCGCCTCCTCATCCGATCAATAGCACTCTTTAAATAAAGAGCCGCTGCAAGCCGTAGTCTAACTTCAGATATGGCACCCGTTTCGGGAAGATATCTCACCTCAGTTCTCCGTTGTGGAGAGCAGTGTTTTGGCAAACGACGCGGAGGGTCATCGGCTTTTTTATCCTTGACAATTTGGATGGATCCGTCCTTAGTGGATGTCACGGTCACATTATTTGATTTGTCTTTAGATTTTTTCTTTTCCTTTTTCTTTTCCTTTTTCTTTCCCCATGCATCGAAGTCTTCAGGTTTAGTTTTGCTTGTATCACTCAGACCCCTGAAAGCAGTTTTAACATATATCAATTTCCTTCTCCTTAGGATCACCACCTCTGGCTCCTCCTTCGGTTCGTCCGTACTTTGAGTCTGACTGGTTGTTTGATTCAGGGAGCTCTCACGAAGTCTTCGTAATAAAAGGTTAGGATCATATCTTCGCAAGAACACATTGTCAATATGAATATTGGGTCGATTTGGCGTTGTACTAGAGTTCGGTGTTTTAAATGTGGCATCGGACGTAGCTGAACTCCCATTGGGTTTGCCGTTCTGTTTCGCCTCTTTTTGTTTTTTAGCGTTTATCAATGGCCTCATCAAATGATGAAAGCGCATCAACTCTCTCATCTTCATTTGTATTTTCATTTTTTTGCTATCTGGCACAGGGGGAGGCGCGCTCGCCTTGGGATCATCGGGAGGTTTCCTCTTCTGAGCAGATGATGCTTCTTCGTCTTCTTCTTTTACCTCTTCATTTTCAGGTTGTTTTGGCGGGGTGGAATTTTTAACTATTTTTTCCCACAAAAGTTCTATCGTATCAGATGTATCGAAGTCTTCTAAAAATGTTGGTAGATCATCACTACAGCCATTTATATCTGCGGGTAGTGAGTTTGAACTCACTTCCTCGGTTGATGGTAGAGAAAAGTCACTAAATACGTCAGTAACGAAGCCGTTGCTCGTACAATTAAATGCGTTACCATTCATGTTGGTAACGTTTAATAATCCACGTGGCACAGTCGAATTTTGAAGACAATTGTTTCCACTGGAAATCCTATCCAATGTGTCCTTACTTTTGATTAAAATAGGAAGTAATGTCTTCTTTTTCACCGGTTGTGACTGCGATGGTTGTGGCGGCGGCGGCTGCCCAAACACATCTAAACCATGGGTGCTTGTAGAAAACAAACTACTATCTATACTCCAATTATGACTATTATCATTACCACTGTTTGTCGTTGTATTAGCTGCGAAAAACTTTAGCTCCCCGTACGAATTATTGTGAGCAAATACAGGTGCTGCAGATGACGCCGACGACAAAACAGAGTGGTGCTGCGGTTGTTGATTCAACGTAACTCCCGCAGTGGTAGCAACAGAAGAGGACAAAGCGGAACTGGCGGAGGAGTTGATTAGACTGTGTTGCTGGTACAAACTATTATGAAGATTACTACTATTACTACTATTATTTCCGCTCCCAAGTAGCCCCAACGTCGGTTTCGTTAACTCATTTCCCGTATTTCCGCTCGCCGCATTTTTGACGGCGCGGATCATCATAAACTCCTGTAAATTAAACAAAAACGACATGTCATAAAACAACCCTTTTTTTCTATCTACCCTCTATCTTCAAACACATATTTTAGTGTGAAGCGGAAGCCTCTTAAACGTAACACATATTGCAAACAAGATTCGCATTCCAGAACATCATCATGCCATAAACATACAAGTAATAATAATAATAATAATAATAATAATAATAATAATAATAATTAAATTCTTAATCCTAGTTACATACCATGTTGACGGGCAATATTTTAAACAACTTAACAATTAAACTAATACAGCTTCTATGAAACCATAATACCTACAACCTAACCTTCTCTTACACACATAATCACCACAAAAAATGATATTTTGGTCAGCTGACTAACAACAATCAACTAGAGATATATAGGTAGATTATATACGCTAAAAAATAGTAGGAGTACCAGGTATAAGGTACATGTAAACGTACACAACAACGACGTACACACACATGCACACAATCTACTACAAAATAAATATAACGCACTGCTGACCAGTAACAATTAAACCAGTAAACTACTACTGTTCTGTCTACTACGTGTAGGTAAACAATGTGAACGAAAATATAGAGGGGGGGACTAATTATATTTTCGGTCAGCAGTACAGCAACAGCGCGACACTTTCTTCGCAAGTAGGTAGTCAGATGACGATGTTACCTAGTGGTAGGTCCATCATCATGATGATATCATTAAACACCACCATTCTACCAGGGTAAGAGTATAGCTCTGTAGAGCTGTGTACTACTAGTTGTTGTTATTATGCCACTGGATATCAAATAGACACTCTTCTTCTTTCTTCTTCCACTTTATTATTATCCTGCCGAAGCTAGGCAACCTAGCACCACCACTACCACTAAACACTACTCCTCCTGGATGATGATGATGATATTGACTGTCGGTCTTGGCTATTTTGTTCCTACAAATAATGAAGATGACGACGGCGACGATGATAATCATACACACATGCTTTTGTTTATCCTGCGCGTTGCTTCGTCAAACTACTACTTGTGTATCCTCCGCCGTTCCACGGGGACGTTGTTGCGTGGTGATACATGTAGATAGGCCAGGTGATACTCTTTACTAATAAATCCAACAGCAGAGCAGTATGACGACGACGACTGGGGTATACACGGGTAAATCGGCTAGGGTTATCATTGCCAGGTCGTCAGGTCATTAATACAAGGAAGGGGGAAAGGTATAAAATTAGGACAACTTTCTTTCACAAGCAACTTTCTCTGTTTTACTGGTACAAACACAATGCTGGTCGGGGTGATGATGGTGGTTGATTGTAAAGATAATTTGTAACATTTATTATCTGGCATGTGTATTTATGTGTAAAGGGAGGACAAGTGGGTTTATGTGTTCCCAAAGGTAGTTGTATTCCTCTATATTGTTAATTTAATAACATCATTAAGGTAGCAGCACTTAAATTGTTTTTTAGTATTGTTGTGTTATTACCAGTTGTTGGCTGTGGCCAACAATACAAGTACAAGAGTAGTGTGGTATGTGTGCGTGGAGGGAGAGCGTATTAGAACAACATATTGTAAAAAAAATATAAAAGATTGCACCTTATTCACAATAGAAGCGTACAACGCATCTCTCTAGTTTGTTTACCAGAACCAGCACCAAACGAATGGCGTAGTATTTTTCATCGAATCTAAAAACTATTATAACCAAAGGCAACAAGGCATATCCTTCCCGTGTGTAAATCTCTGGGTAAACGGTACAAAAATGAGCTGCCACGTTGTATGGGAATGAATGGGCTTTGAGCTGAGTGTTATCATTTATTGTCGTGTTGTGTGCTGGCATGTGGCATGCATGCAACACCAAAATGCAAAATAATAGGCGAGAGCACATCTCACCAAAAAGAAGCGAATGCTTTGCTTTACACGTTCGCTTGTGCTCCTTCCCTGTTTTGTACATCATTGTATACGACGACGTGTGAAGAAAAGGTCTACACACACCGCCGCACCATACATACGCATACCATCTCACAATGACAAACTGAGAAAGGCGAATCGAATGGTCCGGTGCAATCCAGCAGGAAGAGTGTGAGGGAAATTGGGTTCATCAAACAAAATGCAATTTAAAAAACTTTCCATGATTTCCATTTAATGTCTTGGGGCAGCAACTGGTCCAGGGATTCGTTGCAACCTCCACTACTGGGTTATATGAAAAGACTGTGAAAAGGGAATTCTGAAATTGAATTTTAAAGAAGGAAAGAAATATGGACATTTTAAACAGACAAAAAGCATAATTTTCGTAGGAGTCGTAGTTACTTATTATTGCTTTACAACAACTACTACTATTAACTAACAAAAACACTTGTCGAGTTGTTACTCCCAGCAGCGGTTCAATTACGTGGCTAAATGGAACAAGTATTATTGCTACAGCCACTTTTGTCCTGTTTAGAGTTAAGTGCTCAGAATGAGAAGCAATTTGAGGTGAGTAAAAAGTTCATACTTGGACGAGAAGAAAATAACGTTTAGACGTGATGAAATCAGGCCATGTCGTCAAAATAAACAAATTGAGCACACTTTAATTGTGTTTGAGGCTTCAATTTGAACGCGGCATCATGTCGATTTTTAAAGAAAGAATTGCATAGAGTTAGGAACACTAACATTTTTTTCGTGTGTAGAACTAATTCGTATGAAAGGACTTGCACGGACAGACATAGAAAGGTGACGGGGTGACGGCAGATAATATTCAGTGTGTATGACGACCTGTTAAATACTAGCACGTTGGGTGATATAATATAACCTGTCCTCGATGCTATTATACACGATGATAAGAATGACTATCGTCATGTAGTTAAAAGATTCACCGTCAACCGTAATTAAAGGACACTTTCAATACATTTGCCCTCTCCTTTAAATTAGATGTAATACACAGAATTGCAGAATGGATAACATTGAATTTAAATACTGTCAGTGTCAGTCTTTCAAATAGAAGATGGATTTTTTCAACTTCAAACTTGCAGTTACAGAATGCTTGCCACTTTGCCACTTACCAGCTTTTTCTTTCACACCACCGAGTGGAAACGCAAACGGTATCCGTGGCAAAAGGGGAAATGTGACAAACGGCATGGGACTGTATTTCAATGAAAAGACAATAAACGATTGTCTGGGAAAACTCAGTGCATTGAGTACATTGCCCATAGTCCTTGCAAGATGTAAGTAATATGCAGAGTCGAATTCAAAGCTGATAGCATGTAATAGAATCCAATTGGAACGGTGATGTGATGTGACGAATTACTGCAGTATTATCTTTCTCACTTCATCATCATCTTGATTCTTGATGAATTTATTCATTTATAAATGTTTATTGAAGCCAATGAATGAATGAGCCAATTCATAACTTGACGACGTCCATACCTACTTACATGCGCATGCATTTTTACCAGATTTTTTTTTGTCATAGTGTGACATCTGGCATTCTCGTAATATTATTTTTAACTAACTAAATGAGTGACTGGGTGAACCAGATAAGTAAACCTATTTCATTCTCAGTTACTATAGTCAATAGTCAGAAAAAAGGAGGACGTGTGATTGACAGAAACTTGTTGCTTAATTTTCTATTACGCACGAGAAAAAAATCGTTTGACTATGTCATTAGGTTTACGTTTGTAGGTAGAAGGACAAAGTTGGAGGACTATAGAACTATTAGTAGGGATCACTTAACGATAACAAAAATGAAGAAACCGTTTTAGTATTATAATATAATAGTTTCTTGCACTATCATCGTCAAATGTTATAAATAATTGTATGTGTACGAGATAATTTTAAAATAAATTTTACGTAAAAGCTTCACTGCGTATTTAAAAGTAAAACAGATAACTTAAAGGTTCATGTAACAGCTGACAGCGTTCCTGTCACGAGAAACAGAGTCAGGAGATTGATGTGGGTTTTTAACCCATTCCGAATTTTGGGTGTTTTATGGTCAGAATTTTCGCTTCCCCAAATCATAAGTTTAGGTGGAGCGCGACCTTCCAAAAGAAAACTTTCTCTGTTTACTTTCGGTCGAATATGAACTTGCAGGAAGGATAAACATATATTATAATTATCAAGGACTAGTAATGTGCCATACAAGAAAATTACAATACACTTATTTAAGAACATGCAGGAAACTAGTTTTATAAAACAGTTAATCATGTAGGTAGTTGCACATACATTGAACCGCCAACCACCGAACCACCCCTACCAAAGTTCTACGAAAGTTGTATAACAGTTTTTTAGCTACCTGGATAGATGCACTTATATTGGGTTTACGATTCCTCTTGGAATTTCCTACTTTCAGCGTACATGTAGGAATTTACAAAAATAGCATTCAAATTCAGCATTTGGGACGACTCTTTATGATAATTCTCGTAATTCTCATGGGTGTGACAGTTTTGTGAGAATCCTGATTGTAATTTATGTGCATAATAACATGTGGTGTTACTTCGTAATCCTGCTCGAATACTACAGCCACTACTGCTAACCTAATACATCAAGTAAGCTCAACTCACCACCACCAGTGACACATTTTCCATCTTCACTTTTTGTACCAACACGTAAATAATGGCATCATTTATTAAAACTATTCCAATCCATCATCAAACTGTACGTATACGAAGTCGCCAACCCCAAGTTCAAGGCGGCCAGTTGTATAATACTTGTATAGCTTGAATAGCCTGCGTACCACATCTTATTTTTGGATGTATCGTCTGTTGCTGTAGATTAAACCGAGCACAATGAATGGGATGATGAAAGCCGTCATAATAACATTTATGTTACTTAAGACATATACTACAAGGAACCAAAAGTGCTCGTTTAGCTTACAATGTTACCAACGGAATAGGTTTGTTATGTTGTAGACTCGTTCAAACCATATCCACTTTACAACGGCATAATATTAATAATATAGAGTAACAAAACTGTTAAAACGAGTTAAAACACAATTGTCACTTATATACAGTTTTTAAATTAGAGTTTAACTAGATAACGACATGAAGAAAAAGAAAACCTGAGTGATTTAAAATAAGCCATGTTATATGACCGACCAACAGTAACTGCATTTATAAACATTGAATGAAGAAAATTAAAAAAGCATCTAAAGAATGTCTACCACCGTAACTGCGTGGCGATAGTATAGTAACTACATTAACGTAAACAAAGCTCCAGCAAAGGTTCTAAGTCTTCAGGGTTAGGTAATTCGCAGATTAAAAACATTCGGTATTCTACCATGTGATACAGGAAGAAATATTTAGCAATATTATTGATGACACTCTACCCCAACGCAACCAGTTTTTAACGTTTCTTGTAGTTCTGCGGTATAAAGTCTCCGTGACATGTCATGGAGAAATCTGTTTCTAGACTTGTAGCCAAGTAGTCACCTGTAATGATGAATTTACTCCCACTCATGTGGGGTAACACTAACCATTGTCAACCATTTTAGCCATACAAAAGCGGCTATCGTGAAAATTTGAATCAGAGAACGAGGGAACTGAAGAACTTTGGAAAATATGTTGCTTTTTATTTTTTCATTTGACTGTTAGCTAATTCATGCAATAATATGATTTTATGACAACATTCATTCTACAGAAAAGTCCAATGTGAGTTCGGTTTTGAGAGTTCAGCTGCCATTTTATCGACGTTTTTTATTTGAAACACCTCTAAGTGCAGTAACCAAACAACCATAGTGATGAATACTGCCGGACACGAAGGTGTTGGACCAGTGATTGCCCGACACTACAATGCAAGGAAAGAAGGCGATCTTGAAAACCGAGAAAAATCACAAATTGTGATTCTAAGAAATTTTAACAACTGTATGAAAAGTATTACCTTTAGTAAGTCGAAAATACTGCGAACTGAAGTGTATAGTTAAATGATTTACATGAGGAAAGGCTGTTTAAATATATTTGTCCTTAATTCTAGTTTCCACTACTTTTAAATGTCATTTATCTTTATTTGTAGACGAAGTAATGAAAAAATTCAAAGATGAGAGGAGAGACTTTAACTCCCTAATTGGGTTAGATCTATGTTGTGGGAAAGGTGGCGACATCAAAAAATGGGAAAACTCGAAAATGATCAAACACGTGGTGTTTGTCGACATTGCAGAAGTGTCATTAATGCACTGTAAACAAAGATACCAAGAAATGCAAAGGTTTCATGAAAAGAAACACACGGGAGGAAGAGGCTTGTTTACTGCCGAATTTATTCATCTTGATTGCACAAAGGTATAAAACAATGTAAAACTTTCCTAATTTAAACGTTCCTGGGTCACGATTGACGATACTATTTTAATGCGGGATAATTTTTGTATAGGATCTCATCAGTGCTAAAATGAAGGACTCAAGCATGATGTTTGATTTGGTCAGTTGTCAGTTTGCTTTCCACTATTGTTTTGAATCGTATGCCCAAGCCCAACAAATGCTTAGGAATGCAACGGAAAACCTTGTTTCTGGTGGTTATTTTATTGGAACACTTCCAAACGCAGATCGAATAGTGTAAGTATAAACATATTAGATCACCGTAAATATCATTTTAGTCCGGTAAATATACAGAATATTGTGTTTATGTTTATGCAGTAAACGGCGGCGTCAATGTGGTCAAGCAGAATTTGGTAATGAAGTGTATAAAGTTAGATTTGAATGTGATGAACCCTACCCAGTATATGGTGCTCGATATCACTTTCAATTAGAAGATGCAGTGTCTTGCCCAGAGTTTCTGGTACACTTTCATTCGCTGATGAAGTAAGACATTTTAAAACTAAATTGAGTGTTTCTATCACATGAAACATTATAAATAAGTTTACTTTCATATCTTTAATGTAGTTTGTCCACGTCGTTTGGTTTGACCCTGGAATCTCGTTGCACATTTGACGACTTATACTATAGCCAAATTGAAAAAACCGATGCTAAATCGCTAATCAATGGTATGGGTGCGTTAGAGTGTTTTCCAGCGCCGGATGGAGCAAAGTTACATTTTGAAGAAAAGAACTATGAGCATGCTCTCAATTTCTTAAATGAGAGATCTTATCGGAGCAACTGCAAAGTTGGGACTGTTTCATCTGTGGAATGGGAAGCTATTAGACTCTATTTAGCGTTCCGTTTCAGGAAAATCAAAAAGGTGATAAAGTTCTCATTGTACATTTACAATTCATTTCGTTGAACATGAATATTGTAGGCATAAGGTATTAAATATGTCCAATGCTAAACGGACAACAAAATACGGTTACCGTTTAAATAGCCAGTTA
>JAHZNE010005541.1:0-18522 GCA_027744055.1 Callyntrura sp. NNG-2020
CTAGTTGATGAATTCAGAGAAAGAATTCACTTAACGGCTCAACACAAATGAAATATGTTTAACATAAAAATGTTTTTAATATCTCGTCAATGTAATTTACACGCATACACGTTCACAATGAACCAGCACTGTCGGAATACTAAAAAAAGAAAAAGTACCATTAAAGTACTCGCAACGTAGGTTCATATATGAGTACCCTTACGTTGAAGACTTAGTGCCTCTATAGATTTGTTTATTTGATCTTCATTGTGTGGTGGGAGCCGTGAATAAGAAACTTGAATATAATTTCGTGATTTGTAAAACTAATAAAAAAGTAACAATAATTAAACAGGATAAGGATCATTAGAATTTGGTTACAGTACAAGCCATCATCCACCGCCACCATGAATTGTTTTGACCAACTGCTCTAAGTTTTATTGCGTAATAATTGTAAAAAACAATAATAATGTATGAAAGAGGCCATGAGCCGTGATGTCTATACGTTATCCGTCAACGTCATTTTGTAGTGTAAGCGGTATTTCGTCTGTTTGTGTGTATGTGTTCGGCTAAATATTGAAACCAATAATAATAGCAGTAATAACACTAATAGTAGACAGAAAAAAATGAAAGAGGTTGGAACAACAATTACTTGTATTGTTGTCGAACAAAAGCTACAAAGCGAATGGCCGAATTTACAAAAGAAAACAAAGGAAAACAATCAATTTACTTTTATTCTTGTCATCATCATCTATCCATCCATCCTTTTCTAATTTATTATTTACATTTCGGCTCTTATTCTTTTTTCTCCGCTCTTTCCTCATCCTTCCCCCATAACACAGTACAACCTCACGTGAATGTTATTTGGGAAATAATAATAATAATGAACAAAACAGCAGCGGTAGAAGCAGCAGCCACACAGTCAACCATTGTAGAAGCCGTCAATACGTTACAACTACAACATTACATAGAAATACTACTACACGACTAATCTCTCTCTCTCTTCGTATTTATATACTTCACATAGAGCAAACAAATAATAATAATACTTCAAGCTTCAATGGTATGAAAACGATGAGAAATCAACATCACGACAACGATAATGAAAAGATTGATTGAACTCGGAGAGGGAAAAACACTAATAATGTTTTGCCGACACATTGTATTCTTTCGAGTGAAATTGTTAGATGTTTTAGTTATTAAATCTTAGATGCCTTCTCTCTGTCATGACTATTGCGCCACCAGTCGGTTGGTATTTCCTGTTTCTGTATCTTTCCAAGCCAGCCCAATAATGTGGATTAGAGACTTCAATTTGTAGCTGATGCTTAGGTAATATGGAGAATTCGAAAAATGGTAACGACGGTACGGACAACGGAAGACTTTTTGCCGTTCCCATTTTCAACTAATGGACTGTTTGATTGTTTGCGACGATTATATTTAGCATCCGACAATAAATAGCTTTTATAACTATTACATTCATTAAATAGAAATAAAACAGAATGTTAATAACGGCCAAGCAATTCGTTGAAACTAAATTTGTTAATTATAATTAATTATTTAATTAAAATTTATTTAATAAATAAATGCGCAGTTTACAATGGCTTCTTCGAAATGGTATGGGAAAAATAATAAAATAAAAATACAAAAAAATATGTGTATACCATAAAAGTAGCAGGAATTTTGTTGTATTGAATATATCGTCCATCTCACGCAAAAGATTTACGCCTACGTATTATTAGGTTATCTTCATCATCTTTTGGGAGGGTACGAGCCTCAAACATAATTTTTATTTTAAAATTTCCTCTCATTTTACAGGCCGTAACTTGTTTCACTTGCTACTTAAATTTAGGTGTAAAATGCTCCCACTACGCAAGTAGCTGGTTTCGTCAACTGAAAGTTGCAATAAAAACGATGTTGCATTCGTAATGGACTTTAGAAGTTAGTACACTTTTTTACTCCCTTGGATAGACGATTCGCTAATGTTTGTTTTGGAGCAAGTGGTGCTGGTCGTGCCAAGTGAGGGAGAGAGAGAGAGAGTGGTCTCAGGTGTACTTACATCTGGTAATCCTATAAAGTGAGTGGGAATGCGACAAGAAAAGGAAAGAAAATGCGATGTCACTTTTGTCGAGTACAACCCAGTCGAATTAAAAGTGAATTACATCCATGCTTTTACTGTCGCTTCCGCCTTTATCCCATCCACGAAAGCCACAACTTTGACTCAACCACTCTTCACCACTTCATTCATATTTAATCACTTTGGTTTATATCTTTTCACAGTGGCGGTTGTGCAGAATAAAAACGAAAAAGCGATTTTCTAAGCAGGTTGGACTGGTAGAGCACTTTGCCGAAATAAATTCCAAAAAACGACTTGCATTGCGGCAACAGTAAATGGAACCACGTTGCAATTAAATTTTTGTCTCCTTGAACAATATCTCTGTGGCCTTGTGCTTCTAAATCCTTCACACAAATATTCTTTAAATACTTTTAACTTCAACGCGGAGAGTGTACAGCATCAATATATTATGCAGGAGCTTGCTCTGAACTGAATTTTACATTTATCTTCTGCATTCCTCGATTTAAGAAAATTAAATATGTATTGTAAATAAAATATACGAAAAGTAAAAGAAATTATAGTGCCTTCCAACCTGCAGAGGCAATTCAAAGCCCAATGATGGCCTTTTAAAATCGATAATACATTGTGTGTGAAGGTTTAAAATTTACATTAATAATTTTGTCAAAAATGTGCCTGAAACCGATTCAGCACGTGATGCATGAAACATTAAGATTTTCAGATTTGAACCCCTTTCAAGAAAGTCACAATTTAAAAAAATATTTTGTTACCGAAACGTAAAGTATACAATTTCCTATCTACTAATAGAGTGTATACCGCTCGTCCCCGTGAAATATCAATACACGCAGCAGTTACAAACCTAATCCCTTCCATGAAAAATGAACGGAACAAGATGGATTGCAAAATATTGACAGAAAGTGTCCTTTTCAAATTCAATAAGTTTTAAAATGAAGCTGCAGCCGAAATATATAGATGGTTACGAGGAGATTGAAGTGAATCTATTGAAATTCAATGGTTCCATCCGCTTCGTCCTTTTCATATTCAATTTGATGAACCTTTTCCACTATCACACTGCCACCCAGCAGATAATCATCATTGCCATTTTGTAGTATCATTGCAATGCTTGTATTACTACCATTATTGTATTACCAGCGTGGAGGTTCGAAAAAATTCCTATTCCACTCTGGTTATATTTATGACACTGATAAAAGCCGAGTATATCTTCATTCAGACTCCATTTAAAATGTCAATGGCCACATATACAGACACACAGAGAAAAAGGAAATTTTTCAATAATAATAGGAGGACAATGTGAATGACTCCCGGTGCGGTGGTGACTTGTCATCATTTACGTTTTACCGCAACGACTTTTACTGTTGTTGTATTATGTGATTTGAATGTAATATCAGAGATAAATGTACCCACCAGAACATTCAAGCCATATCAAGATTGTCATCAAACAATCAAATACCATGCTACACCATCACCATCATCATCCTCGTCATTGACAACAAACCGCATCCATTCACCAACGATCTCTTTTTGCCTTTCTTATTATTATCATCATGCCTTGTATTCTTCGACAATCGTGCCACTTCGGGTAAACACTAAATGACATTGGCATAATGGTATAATCATCATGATCATCCCAAGCGGTGCCAACAACATGAGAAAGAAGATATGTACAAATAAAAATTGATAAAAAAAGGCAACAGCAGAGCACTACAACACGTCGCAACAGTAGTGATCGAACATATTATGCATCAAACACACACAACACACACACACACACACACTCTCTGGGAACAACTCAGCATTTTTAAAGAAAAAAAAAGCAATTCAATGAAACCTCTTTTTGTGTCTTGTGTAAATTCTCCCCTGGAGCATTTCAATTCACATTTCTACTATCATCTTTCTTCGTCTTCGTTTTTCCCGTTGTGATAGCACACAACAATAACAAAACAGTATTAGTGCCGTGCTGTTGTGGCCTGATCTCGGGGTATATATATGAAATAAATATACTCTCACTCGGTCTGTTGTTGTTCTGTTTGGCCTGCCTTTGGGTGAGCGAATTGTCGTTATATTGCCTGTTTGCCAACAGCAGCGCCTTATAAAACAGTTACATACAACAACGACGACGACTGCTTTTTTGACAAGCAAAGAGTGAGTTGAGCAAGTAGTATAGGAGTAGCAGTAGTAGCAATAACACAATAGCTCGTTTACAACGGCACAGAAGATAATATTATTTCCCTGGTAGCTTCGTCCTCCTATCTTTCATCTGTCAATAATCGTAATGGATATATACACCACTCAATAATGTTGGTGATAGATTCTCCTGAGGCTCTATAAAACGGGGGTATTCTCAAGCTCTGCTTTCCCTTTATGCTGTGTGATGAGGAAGAAGGAAAAATGATGGTGATGGTGTGTGGAATCGATGAATACATATGCCATTTAAGGAAGAAAAAAATCTATCGAATTTAGAGCATTTACCACTGCATCACACACACACCAGACTACACCAGTGGGGAAACAGCATAAATTTATTCAGTTTTGAGCAGCACCATGCATATTTAAAATAACAATGCAGAGGAGACAAAAAAGATTAGAATAAAAAGTAATACAAAAAATGGAGTGAGGTGACAAATATTTTATGCCGTTTTGTGTGCATCTTTGTTTTTTACGTCATAAAGACTGTTGTAACTCACTTTTTAATAAGGAGGAAGAACATTTATGATGTGATCGTGCTGTAAGAGTAATAGGGTGTATGTGTGTGTAACCATCATCGTATTATATACTTTTCCTTTCCCCGGTGAACTGTGAGCGCTGCAGTGCATCGCGAATTTTGAGGAAAAAAGGATGCCGTTTCGTAGAAGCTTAATTTCTGTTAATTTAAATTACAAAATGACTTTTGGTATTAGATGTATTGAAAAGTACATTGGGTATTCAAAGCTCCAAATAATAAAAGTAGTAATTGAGTTCGCTCGAAATTCAACAATGCAACCATATTATCTATCTGGAGTACGGACAAACGCATTGTAAAAATACATTTTAAAAAATACATCGAAAAAAGTGCTAATGTTCATGGGGAATGATGTGTATGCTGACGATAATATTGATGAAGGCGAAATGTGATTCAAAAAGGATCAACGTGAAGCTCTCTTTGCATTTTAGCTTTTTTTTTCCTGAATAAGTATATGTACATATTCATGGAGCACGAAGTAAGCAAAAAGAGATTGTGAAGCGATGCATCAAGTAGAGGTTTTTGGGGGCTGCTTGTTGTGTATGTAGATGAGGTCGACTGCGAACAAGTCAACAACAGAACATTTGCATCTTGGAATCGGGCTCTCTTCTCTCTCTCGTACTTTGCTTCTAAAAAGTGATGATTTTTCCCTTATAATATGATGTTCTCATTCGCGGATAATATGCATACATAACAACATGGCGAGAGAAATAAAGCGAGAAAGAAAGAGAGAGAGAGAAAGAGAGATGAAAAAACTTAGAAATTTTACATGCATACTTTGTGACTGTTAACAGCCAATCTAGTTGGCATTCAATAGACTTTTTTCCATTAGAAAAGGATTTTTTCAAACTCATAATGTGGATCCAGATGGTTTGCAAGTAATTGAGTTGCTCTTCAATGCTATGCTCTTACTTATAAAACCGCAGCCGCTCACTACACTAACATCAGCCATTAGAAAAAAAATTACGACATGAGAGCAAGCGAGACAGTACGAAAGAGAGAGAGAGAGAGAAATCTCAAGATCCATTTTGTCCCATCTCCTTTTTACACTTTAACACAAATCTCTACACACAAGCTCGTCATCATGAAAATGAAACTGGTGTCATAATGTATGTGTAGTTGGATGGAAAAATAGGTTGCTCTAGAGCATTCTTGATGAAGAACTACTAGAAAACCTTTTATCCCTCCAATTTCTTCTCCTAATCTTTCCAGCCAAAAAAGTTGCAACTTCACCGTGTGTACTACCAGCAGCAGCACCAACGACAAAACTATTCATGCACACATTTTTTATTATTATGATTATCTGTATATATAAGCCTGCTCCATACATACATCAATGTACATATATTTATGTCAGTATTGTACTTACTTACGTGCTTCAATAAAGTAGAAAACCAGAAGTAGTTGCGGTAATATAAGCTAAATACTCCAAGAAGATGTCTCTGCTCCGACGATGAAGATGATGGCAATGAGGCAGTAGTAAAAAGGCAATTGCCATCCACGACATGTCATCACCCTTTTCCGTTATCTCACTTTTTCTTCTCCTTACGACTGTTACAACCCTAAATGCACCCTCTCTCATTTCTCGATTTTTAACACTTCGTTTTTTACAGTCGCCCCAGTACTAGTAGCATTGCTATTGCTACCATATATAAGCCTGCTCACCAATGCCAAATAAAGTATAAACATTAGTGGAAGACGTAATGGAGACAATGATACACCCCAGTTTTGTTAATACCAGTTACAAGTTACAAGTGCGCAGTTAAAACAATTTGATGATGTCGAGCGTGCTAAAAAGGTGTAAAACATTTGACTAATGTTAAAAGGGATTTTGAAAAAAGTAATCATCATCGTCATCATCATCATCATAATGATCAACATCTTCCCCTCAAATAACATGTTACACTTATTTGTTGGCATGTTGCGTATCATATATTTTACTTAAGCCTTTCCCATTTCGGTGATCCTCAAGAGAGGAAGCCACAACGACAAGCCACAGATCTCAACGGCACACCACACACCAACATCATCATCGCCACCATCACCACCAAAAAACTTGTACAACTACTATTGCCACTACCACATTACTCCCTGCTCGTCTCCCTCTGCCTTTTCTCACCTATTTTCTCTAACTCACCACCACCTTTATCAGGAGGATGATGACGATGATGTTCTTATCATCGCACAGTAACAACTTCTTAGTACAACTAATACCGTTGTTGTTGTTGTTGTCATATTTATACACGACGACGACGACGTCAATGAACACATGTACAGAAAAGCTTGTTCACGGGTTTGCCTGCTCGCTGACACTACACACAACATATTCCATTACATATTATGTATCATAGTGTTAAAAAAAAGTACAACCATCAGCTTTCATGAAGAATGAAATATTGCCTACTTGCCCTTTCCCAATGGTCCCTGGCCGTGACATTTACCCTATCACATGCGTCTTCTTATTAGAAAATGATGATGCTTCAACAACTTAAATTGCCATAGCCTCAGCCATCTGGGTCACCTACCACACCAGCGGCAGTTGAATAAACCCCACTTTATTTATGATAATGGAACGCACCTTGAACGTTTAAACACCAGCGTAATATAACAAACAGGCATGGCGTAGTAAATAAAATTGGATGAGTTGTTCAAATGTTTAAACACCAGTCAAAATAGTAACACTCGCAGAGAGCCAGTTCAACACACTCTATAACTACAAACTCATCATTTTTGTCAGTTTACTAATTATAACATGTTGAGTGCAGCGCACCAAAGCGTGCTCATTTCAAGAGAGCGAAAAGGTACTTTCAATGTTGTGCGCTGCTGCGCCATCTTTTCAGGGAAGTGGATACACGCAGCTTCATCACCATCAGCGACGTACTTGAAGCCTCTTAAACTGATATTTTTTCACTGTCTATATTCATTTGGAAAATGTACAAATTTCAAACTCCTTGTCTCTCTACGACTCTAACATTTTGTATATTGCTGGGGTTGCTTTTATTTAAAACCGAATGTCACTTCTGCGCTATTAGTTGACTTCCCTTTGTCGTTTTCTCTAGCCACAAATTATGGGTGACGTGATGACACTCGTCGCTTGAAATTATTCGACAGATTCATTCTCGGGTTCCCTAATGACATCTTTACAACCAAAAGTGTATATGCTCGCTCGGCTCTGTGGAAACCACATTGTTTGAAAAATTGACGAAAATTGTCGCCTCCATTTTCATGTTTTTCATATTAATACACGCTACGTGTTATAACTCACTTGGGTTACTGGCAAACAACCACTTTACAATATTTAATAAAATTGTTATGAAGAAAAAAATTTCTCCGCTTTTAACATGCTTTCGGTGGCAGTTTCCCCAGAATGATGGTGTGTGGAGTGCGGAGTAAGAGAATTATCCAGGCAGTATGCAAACAAAATTACAGAAAACAAAACCCCCATCATGTACCTTACACTTTAATACATTTTAAGTAAAAGTAGGCAGCAGCTGGCGGTCCTACTTTTAAAACTACTCGAAGCACTATTTGTGACATCGTATTCAATCCTGACAAGAAGAGAAAGAATATAAACAAGTCACCTACCTACTTGACTTGTGTACTTTCTCATTATCAGCAGGCAAACAATGTGTGCAAGTGCAAATGGAAGAGCACAAACAAGCAGCAGCATATAATGGCAAGCGTGTCGCAGTCAAAGTCATCATCATCCCATCTCTGAATGGATAATACATTTTAAGATTATTTTCTAGTGAATCTCTAAATCCGCTGTTGTTACGACTTGATTGCAAGCACAGCAGAAAAAAGTAAAGTGCAGCAGAAAAAAAGTATGTACTACACTTTACATACTACTACTACCACTGTACCCATTCACCATCGTCATGAGGATCATCTTCGGTTGTTAGCTTATGGGATGAAACTAACTGAAAAGATAGAGCCTTTAATGCGCTTGCAACACGCCCCATACTCTCTATCTGCTATTAGCAAACGCATCGAAACGGGTTAAGCCAGAAATGTTTTTCAAACACATTAGATTATCGAGGTGCACTACACTCTCACTCTTTTCTCTCTTTCTGCCAGTAAATTTTCTCGGGAGATGGTGTATATATTCATATAATATACATACAGGGTAGATGATTTCCCCTCACTTGCTTTCGCTAGTTTCTCTCTCTCTCTCTCTCTCTCTCTCTCTCTCTCTCTATTTTACTCACTCATCATAAAAAGCGGAATAGAAACGGAGAGAATAGGAAAAAAATGTGAACAGGGGGAAAGCAATCCAATTCATAGGAGTTTGTACGTTGTTTGCTTCAGTTTACTTTAAAATGGAGAAAAAACAAGGAATTGGAGTTTTGTGCGTACACTAATATAATATAATCATAATGTTGTAATGGTAATAAAAAGGCAACAGTAGTGTGGTAGTAGCAGCCGTGGCAGGGTATATATAGTGAGAGAAGCATTGACTCATTTCAAATAAAAGAAAAAACCAAGTCAACCAATGTTAAGTGCAGGGAAACGAAAGAGAAAAAGCGAGAAAGAATATACACAAAAATATATACACACGGAATATCAAAGAGAGAGAGAGAGAGAGAGAGAAAGAGAGAGAGAGAGCGGAGTGAAAAGTTGAGTTTAAGTTGTTGGAAGAGAAATCGAATATTAATCAAATAGAATTTGGCATGTGCAATATCGGTCTGTATACAAATATGCTGTCAGTCGGCGAGATGATTAATGACATAAGAATATGATTTCACGGAGAAAATTTTCCTACTCTCTTTTTACCAATTTCCATGAATTTGAGCCGAATGTTCTTTCAACACCACTACTACGGCAACACTAGTTAATACACACGGAATAAATTCATATTTACATACACACATAAGCACAACCCACAATGCTGTTATTAGAGTTAGACAGCCGCCGTACGACGACTACGACGACGACGATATGCCTAGGCGGCATAACGAGAGTGAGAGAGATCCGAGTAAATATTGCCTATAAGGTAGTCGAAATCACTTGGGTGATTCCATCTACTTTTCTCATTGAATCATTGTCGTTTGTGGGACATAAATTAAAATTTGCTTTGAGCCATGCCTGCTTGCCACATTGATAAAGCTGGAATAGGAAGTGTGCAACTCAAGCGTTTCACACACAATCATATCCTTTTTTCTCATTATAAGTACATCATACTTGGAGATATATACATATTATTAGATAAATAATATTTTACCACACCATGTGTCTACCTACTCCTCACGATAAAGTGACTGCCGTATATATCCACTTTATAACATATTATGCTTTTGTACATTATTATAATAAAATAACATTATTACTGCAGTGTCCTTCTATTACACAAGAATGTATTTAGTAATGATGTTTTACGGGGGGATGTTGTTGTTGTACATTTAGCCGTGCAGTTACCTATGCATTCATTTGGAGCTACCAAATGACAATATTTCGTATCAGCAATGCACAATAGGGACTAACAATAACACAACCCCACTGACGTCAAATCTAATTTGGTAACTGGAGAAGAACACATTGATTATTACTACTGGAGTCACCAAGTAGGAGATGATGATGCTCATGTTGCAAAGAATTGATGATGATGACAACGACGACGACATTACTATGATTACTTTAAAACCATTTTATGTGTCCTGTCGTCAAAGGCAACCAGTCGTCGTCGTCCCAGCAGTAGCAACCTGAACTAGCAGAGATGAATAATGAATGAAGGAGCGTGTTGAGATGTAAACCGTGAGCACTTTTCTCCGTTGACGATCAGCAGTCCCAGTCGTTCTGGTTGGGAGTGGAGTGATATGTCTGATGTGGTGTGGTGTCTTTCCAAGCTGGTTCCTTTTTTATGAAATTGGCCATGCTTTTTGTAAACATGAATAATGACCAAGTGGCATTTCGACACCAGCCAAGAAAAAAAAAGTAGAGGAACAATGACTAAGATTTTTAGTGACAGTTGACGCTTCTGCTGCTTGACTTTGAGGAGACATTCCTTGGCAAATGACGTTGATTTCCATCCAATATCCGACAGATTCGTTTTTATCCACAACTGCTGCTATCAGCTAAATTGTCAGGAAAAAACGAAACGAACCCAACACATGCAGGCAGAGTAATAGTTACTGGAGCCAAAATATTTTCCTAAAATTAGATGTACTGTTAAAAGTTGCCCGTTTTCAAACAGTACCACTGCTCAACCGAGTACAGTTCATCCAGCAAAAAACATACCTACCTCTACACTTGAGCACGTAGGCAGTATACATATTATCATTCTTTAAGAACAGACGGCCAACTTTTTGTCTGTTAACCTAGTCATATGGAAGAAAAGGGCCGGTTAAATTTAATATTATTATATTAATCTCTTCGTGTAGCTCAAATGTACCACTTTGGCTCGTAGCAAAGAAAAACCTCGGGTCATTTCTCATCTCGTATTTGCACAGTCAGCAAGTCAACCAGTTCTCACCTGTCAGTTACTTTTATAAAAAAAATGTGTACCATGATCATGCCCAGGCCTGTCTAGCAACTGTCTCCTCATGTTACGTTGCTACAATAACAAATTGTATATTTTTCTAGATCGTGTTTGTTGATGTTTCATTAAACTGTTAATCATCTGTAATAGTTGCATATAACTTCAGAATGCTTGCTCGCCACCACCAACACGCAGCATACTTGCGATTGACAAGTCAAAAAGAAATTGTTACACTTTAAGGGGGTAAAATTACATGATATCTAGAAGATTACACACCATATCATTTTCTTTTCCCTCGTCTCGCCACGCCAGAGCAAAGAATATAATAATAATAAAAATATTCGAACTTCCACTTTTTTACGCGGCCTATTACGAAAAGTATTGTTGCAGAAGAAAGGGAGAAAAACGTGCAAAATTACTATTCTCTGTGGAAAAACACCATTGGTCTCATCATCAGCTCATCCAACATTGTACTTTTTTAGGTTGTTTCATTTCGTTTTTTCTTCATTGCCAACACCACTGGAATCTTTTTGTAGGCAGCATAGCAGTATAGTTTTTTAGAAGGAAAGTAGCAACATAGGACGCACACACACACACACAAACGGTTGAATGATAGGTAGTTTTGTTATTGCTGTATATGCCTTTGGATTTTTTTGGATACATTTGTGTTTGTGGGAAGAGATTTTTGGGGGAATAGGAATGTCGTCTATTTGGCATTAATCATTCTTTGACAGGGCCTCGTTTTTGAACTGCCATCCATCAAGTGGATAGCATTGCTGGACTCTTCATTTTCTACAGTTTTGCGTACTGCAGAGTTTCATGTACCAATATTATAGAAAATCCTACCACTGCGTAGCGATTATATATTGTTGATGCATACGTTGTATAATAATGTGTATGATATTCCGCACAGACACGTAAACTCTTCATCTCTGCAATGAAAGCAGATGCCACCACGACCACGACGAAAGAAAGAGAGAGAGAGAGAGAGGGAGAGAAAGAGAGAGCTAATATGCATCTCGAACAGAAGAAAATGGATTCAGTAATGCTATTTTATGCACTGTCATCATCAGCAACAGTAACAACAACGAAATCGGTTTTGTGAGCGAGAGGAAAGCAGCAGCAGCATCCTGGGCGTATCTGTCGGCGGTGCGATTCTTTCTCCAATATAAATCAGGAGAATGCAGGAATTAGAGACTCACTTTTACTTCCAACAGCAAACCCATCATGATCCGAACTACCATGGTTGTCGTCTCGAAACCACTAATGTCATTATTAGTTTTTTACAGAAATGAAAAAAACATCCGCTCTGTTCAACCGTACCTCTCTGTCTTTCTCTCTCTGATTCCAGCCTGCCTTGTTGGAATTTTACTGACGACGACAATCAGTTTAATAGTGGGAGCAGGAACGGTTGTATAGATGGTTCGTTTTTAATTTTAAACAAGGTGGTGGTAGCCGTGTCAGCGATGATGATGATGATGATGATGTCGATGATTATGTTGCTACTGAAATGCGGGTCCGATGTGTTATTATCATTATTATCTTTCTCTCTTTATGGAATAATATTTGGTTTTTCAAAAGAACAGAGCATAGTGGCATGCATTTAAACCCCGTCCCGCATAAAAGCAGGATGATGATGGTTTAAAAAAAGTGTGCGTATGGGATGTGTAGGAGATGTACATAATACACTTTTTTATTAATGTCAATATAGAATGACGACTGACGAGTCTGCACAATGACACAATTTTGTCATCATCGAAATATCAAAAAGTCTCAGCTTCAATTTATCATTTTCCTGGATATATTGAGTGATAAAACGGAGGATACAAAGCGTCAGCAGTGTGCGCGACCATTTGGTGTGCTCGAATGGAGGAAAGTAGGAAGTGTTAACGTTATCACGTCTGCATAAAATCTACAAAATATTTTACACATAAAATACTGCAGATTTATTATTTTTTGGTGTTCAAGTTGTAGCAGAAGTATCAAAAGTGATGATGATGGTGTATATAGTAGTAGCAAGCGGGAAGTAGCATGAACAAAGATGGAGCTTTTTATAAATGAGAGCAGGAGCAAATGCATGCTTTTCGTGAATGTTTCAAGTCGTAAACTTGATTTAAACAAGAGAGCCTAAAAGGGGAGAGCTACAAAAAATATCTTGTTATACAGCATCAATGTAATGTACCCGCCCAATAAAGTGTAATGACGAGTGGCCACCTGAGACCAAGAAACGAAAAATCCTCCGGATAATCCAGCGGTTTCTGCTTTTTGACTTCTTATTTTTTCGGCGAGGGAATGAGATGGGATCCGACGATAAAAATTATTGTTATGTCTGCACACACAAATAAGCGTGTTTTATGTACGTGTGCATGTACCATCTATAATCTACGTTGTGGCAAAAAAAGAATTGTCATTTTTCGGGTAACAGTGGAAAAGCTGTTTTGTGTACAGCGCATCACTAAAAACATTTTTAAACGATAAACGACGGACCAACATTTGACAGTAGTACACAACTTAACCAAGTAAACTTAAGCAACTACTCGTATGCAAAATGTACGCTTCGTGCAATGTTAATGTTAATGTTAGTGTGCAAAATGCACGTTAAAGTTTTGAGTCATTAATGGCAATCCCCTAAAATCGTACTTTATAGCATATCCAGTGTGCTCTTGCCCAAAATTGCTGCTTCGTTTGTCAATACAATACGATTAAACGTCTTGGTACAAAATATGGATGCATCCAGGAAGCATCAGTCCAACAAAGTAACGTCGAAATTTGACTTCCTCAAAGAGTAATTATTACAAATAATAAATGCGGATTTACGAACACGATGTATCCAGAAATGGAAATACCCACACATTATGATGTTCAATTCCATTAAAAAATTAGCCCTGTTACTAATTTTTAGGTGTTCAACGTGTGCAGCTGTATACGTTTATATTTAACGCTTAATTGTGTTAATAATACTGGCTACCCTCATACTGTTTTCATGGCTGCATCATTCATTCTTTTTTTTACATCGCAATTGCAATGCAACACGTAACTGCAAAGAAAATAGGCAATTTGACTTTTTTTAACCCTTTCTTTACTTAGAGTGCACTGGGATTGGGATAAAATTAATTTGTAAATGTGTACAAAAACACATTATTGATTGCGAGTTAAAACGGTTTAGGTATACATAAGATTTACGCAAATGTTCCTTTCTATTGCATACATATGCACTCATTGATGTGCATAAAAATAAAGATTACTGTTTTATTGAGTAGATACTGTAACATACCTATTACGAAGGGTTTGAGGGTGTAAAACGGTTTTTTATGATTTCCAATAATTTGTATACGCACGTTTATTCCACCTACCGGTTGGTTGCTCTTGCCTTTTACTTACACCACACGAATGCGCTACACTACGCAGCTTTATAGTTCACTTCATCAACCGGTTCGATGGATTGAAAGGAGCAAAGCTGTTTCAATAATTCGACTGTGAAATATAAAAAAATGTTTACTTCGGCAGAGGAGAAATACATCTGCACGTGATTGATAAGATGAGAAAAATTGCTATTTGTAAGAGTTCATGCACGAGTTTTCTTTTCCATCTTCATTCTACATCCAAACACACACCGAATGACGATGATGATGATGATGACGATGACGGGGTTGCATAATATACTTTGGTGTTCAACAAAGCCATATGGGTACACAACGGTGGAATCAGCAGTGACGGTGGAGGAGTTGATGGTGTGAGAGTGAATTTTTTACTGTGTATATTTCCGACTATCTGTAATGCAATGCCTCTCCTGTTCGGGTATAAATGTATCCTATTATTATATAATATAATGGTAATAATAATACTGTGGGATGACGGAGGAGCAGGACGAATAAAAATATGAACGATGCAATGATATGATGCGGCAAATAGAACTGCACAACTACTTGGGCTATGCTGCTTTCTTGTATTTTTTATGCTTTGTGATACGATGCATTTATCTGGCGACAGTGGAGGTAATATAAAGAGAGCGGTGGTGTAATATGAAGTAGCAGTAATAGTAAAGAAGGAGCACGTAAAAAACGGAAAAAACCTGTGATACGTCGAGTGGCATAATACGACTGAAGAGAATAAATAGCACAAGGAGTAGTGGAAAAAGAACCGAGAAAGCAACATCATTGGCACTTTGAGAGGCACATAATTCCCATTTCCTGAACGAGTGTTGTGTGTACGGAGAGAAAGAGAGAGGGTTTGAAATAGCGAAAGAGGGAGCATCATCATCATCATCATGATCATCATCACATTCTAGTACACAATCACATAATAATATTCTTTCTCTCCGCCTCATTATTTATGTGTGGTAACTTGAGACTGCAGATATTGGATAAGTATTAGGCATCACCACTACTACTGCTACTCTACCGTACGACGACATATTCAGAGTAAGACTTCCATCCGAAACATAATATTTGTAAGGGGTTATGTGTTCCTAGGAAAATGAGCAAAGTCAGTGTGGTAAACCCACTGGGTACGACACGAATTCTTTGTGCAAGTAGAACATATTATTATAAAAATATAATGACAATAGGAATAATAACAATAAGGATAATATGCATATATGAGAAGGAGAGGAAGATGAAGGAATTTCATGTGTGCCACCAACTACCAGCAACACTGGGGAAAGGGCATTTTAAAAGCAATGTTCAAACACTTCATACTGGTTTTTCTGAAATAAACGTCTCGTTATTGCCCTAACTTTTATTACTTGTGTGTGGCACAACGATCATCCCTTTCAGGATTCAAATGGCATTGTTTGGGGGTTCCCATACGGGCTCGCTAGTGTTTGGAAGTATTTGTGTAACGGTGACGTATGTGTAATAATAATAAATTAAGTATTATGGAGCTAGATGATCGTCATTTTGTTACCACTCCAATAACATATGCTGCTGTTACAATCACATAGAAAATGATGATGTGGCTACATTTTCTATTTAATTTGTTGGGTGACGCATTTACTTTTTTTATAAAAGGATGAAGAATGTTCAGGACATTTAATTGGACCAGACGATTTGTTAACCCCATGAATGCATAGCATTTAAAAACTGAAGTGTGTAGTCGAAACTGTTACAAAAAGTTAGCAGAAAAGATGTTTTCACGGAATGTATGACATCGGAAGCTTTTAACGGAGACCGACATTATTTTTTCTGGCTGCTGAAAAAGCTAAGTTGTTGGTTTCTTTAGTTTTATGCTTTGCTCTCAAATTGTTACAAGTGCCCAGCTTTCTCTATTCATAGTCCATTTAGTCATCAGTGATTATAATATTTTCTATGTAATTTGAAATATTTAGTTCAATAATGTACAGAACGACATATATTCACAGTTATTCTGCAGCGAGTACTGTGAGATGTCTAATGCATTTGATATTTCAGTCTACGGGATCTTCGAAGCCATTCGCGCTACCACCCCGAAACTACATTTTGTTTAATGGGTAACAAGTAGCTGGTTCGCATGTTGATTTGCGTACTGCATTGAGAGTGTATCCCCTACAACACAGGTTAGTGTTTGACCTTCGGGGGCTTTTCAAATTTAAAATTTGGAGTTTTTATAACTTATATAAGTTATATCCAGATAACTCAGCATTTTTTTACAAGGAATTTGTATTTACAAAGGTGATGTAAACATCTGTATCGCCCCGTTGCTGAAAAAATGAAGAGATAAGAGACTTAAATTTACTTCATTAAACAGTTAGCACTACATTACTTATGTATGTGTATCAGAATGGATTCAGATATAACAGATATACTGTGATGTGGCTTTGTAAATTTAAGATAGGTGCAGCTTTGTGCTTTGCTTATAATTTATTTATATTTTTTTTACATAAATTAAAATAAGATATTACACGATACATACATACTTGTTTTTTGTCCCTATAGAAAGCAAAGTATTTGTATTTGTTATTAAAATTGATGTAAATTACTTAAAAATTTCGTTCATGCAATTGCGAATCACATTGCCCCTGAAATACTCACAACCAATAAATATCTGAATTACAGACGTAATATTGCACATCTAGTATGAATTGTTGACTGGAATAGCTTTTGATCTCACGAAGTAGGCATACGTGAAATACTAAATAATTTCAATAAATACAACTAAATAAAACAGATGGAAATAATAAAAGCAAAGCATTTAGCAGAAAAAAGTTTTAATGTACCAAAATTGCATTTGGTTAGGATTATCGTTTAGGGCTTCTTCATTCCCAGTCAGTCGTATGCTCTCAATTTTTTCTAAAATACTAATTAGTGGCGTCGGTTCCACACCCTACATAAGAATATGTGCGTCATAGAGTTATAGATTTATACTGCATTGCTGAGACGGATAAATAATTTTATTTAAGTTAAATTCACCCCGAGTACAAATACTGTAGTTGAATGAGTAGTGGTTAGCTGATCCTTGTAGGGTTACGGGTAGGCTCACTTTTAAACATTGTAATCATATATGCAAAACAACATAAATTTTTGTGCTAAACTAATCTTTAACACCTAAAATTCTTCACGTGGCACGTACCGAGTACTTCGCTAAAAGAAACACAATTTTTCTATTTTCTGACAATGGAACCTACCAACAATTATTTGACGTTTTCCAATATTACAATGGACGGGTTATATTGTGTCAAATTGCTTCAAGGGAGCTAATTGAAAATCAATGGTTGAGCATTCCATCAACTCAACATTTCTTAAACAACTCTTTGTGAGAAATGCCACGCTTCTGTCAGGACAGAATAAAAAAACAAATTCCACACTTACAGCATGAAGATATGGTGCTCCCTCTACTCACCTTCGTATTTACTATTTCCAACGTCGATATCTTTGTTCTACAGCAAGAAACGGGTGATACTACCGAGTAATGCCTTGGCTATCCTAGATGTCAAAAGTTGTCCGAACTGCGAGTTCATAACATCATACAACAAAACAATCGTAGTGTTTTAAGCCTTGAAAAACTGGTAAATCTTCGGTTTTAAAATGTTTCTTTATTGTGTAAATAATTAATTTCCGAAAGGACGTTTAGTTCTTTGATGTTCTCCGGATTAAGTAGTTCCGATGTTAGACATAACTTACATTATGCATTATTACATTACAGAGGTAGTACATTAACAGTAAATAAATAGTAGAACAGGGAATAAATAAATAAATAAATAAATAAATAATAATAAATAAGCTATAATAAAAATATCCAACGTAATTGAACAATTATTTTGGTCATTGTGTTCACAAATTTCAG
>JAHZNE010005542.1:0-12069 GCA_027744055.1 Callyntrura sp. NNG-2020
TATGTGTTGAGTGTGTGTGTGTGTGTGCGAATGCATGTCAAATTCCATTAAAATGCACTTGTAGGAGTAGAAGAAAATCCCAAGTTGTTATTACCTTCATGACAGTAGTAACGTGTTATTATCACCAATAAATGACTCATAAAACTCAAGCTTGATACCATTGGTGCGTATTTATAAAGCAGAGAAAGTCGTGAATGGAGCGTAGGAATACTTTTTTCTCCCCTCTTCTCGTCTCTACCGTAGTCTGCTCTTCTGGCTGCACGCGGAGCACGTACAGCAGCGTAGCGAGCGAGAAGATCTGGCAACGTCGCATTCTCAGCTCTCACCATCATCAGAGACCACAGCCAAGCAAGCCAGCTCATTTCTGTTCCTCCGTTCTTCAGCTACCCAAAAGGTAGGCGTCCCCTGTCGTTTACTTTGGTTCCCAGTTGGGATCCTGTAGTTCACGCATAATAGAAAGGACGGCAGCAGCATAGCATCACCACCAGCAGCTCGTCCAACTGCTTCACTCTCTCGTTCACGTGTATTATATACCGATCTGCATCTCCGTTTTGCTCATATTGCAGCTTTGCCAAAACGCTACTTGCTGTAGGAACAAAGCAATAAGATGGTTTGATGTCCGTGCAAATTGCCAATAGCGTTTTTATGCCGTGTTTGATTTGTACGAATTAACGTATGCTGTCAAATTAAATATTTGCCACAAATTATAGTGTGCTCTTACTTTGGTGATATTAATATATGATCAAATGAACGTGTTGTTATTGTTAACTTAATTAGCAGCATTTACGCCCACGCCAATGATGAATTGGTTTTTATAAACTCCCGACCGAATTTTAACATGTAACATTATATTGATGCCAAATAAAAAGAAAGTTGTGTCACACACAAAGTGTCCAAACATTTTCATATTTTCTACAAGTTTTAATGGGAATCCATTAAATCAGACATCATACAGTCAAAAGTCACAGTTCACAGTACAATACATTTAACGGTATGTTGTAATCGTATATGTATAATATTATAGTATATATAATGTAAGAATCCTCGAAGAGTAGAAGTTTTTCTTTACCATTATGAATGCAATGTATTACAGTAATAATTGTAGTAGCATTATTTACCATATTACTAATAATATTACACATCATAAGTCATCCTTCTCTCATGTTTTTTCCTTCCATGTTGATGATGTCCCTCATTCTTCATAGTAATAACTAACAACCGTTTTCAAATTATTCTCACCTTTCTTTCCACGAAGTAATAGTAACATTTCAAAACAGCGTAAAAGATCATTTCGTGTGTGTGGCATTACAACTAAAAAATAATTACATCGACAATGATGATAATCATCATAAAAACAAAATGCTAACTATACTTAAATGTAATGTAATAGCCATTAATTATTATTACAATTTTCTGTTCAACCTGGAAAATTGATAGTTTACCGTAATAAAATTGTATCGTTACTCCTTTAACATACCTACAGAATATATATGTCGAACAATCCTATCCTACTAATAATAATCATAGTATACGTCTTCATCAAATATACAACAATAATAATATTAATAACAATAAAAATAAAACATAATAGTATACGGTTTTGTTTGTTGTGAATCTGCACAATAATAATAATAATAAAATTGTTATTGATGCAGTTTTCTCTCTACCTAAAAAATACAGTATCGTATAATATATGTAACAGTAGCATAATATATATTTATGTTTATATCGTACAAGTATAGTGTATAGATTTTGTGGTATATATTTTACGTATACGTTGGTTATCAATCATTTTTTATCATGTACTCAAGGTCTACACGAGTTTTTAAAATATAAGAATAAAGCTAAGTGTTTCACGTGGGAAATAACACGAGTTTGTGAAAAAAAACAATTATTTCTAATCTAACAGCATATTAACAAAAAAATCGTATACAGTGTTACGTAAAGAACAGGCGTACCGGTACTCGAATTCTTGATGATAAATCATTGTGTAATGATAATAAAGCTAAAATTAGCAGTAAAAATATGGTATTGCTGTGTGTTTGGAAGAAATCCATATTGTAGTTTACTTGTATTCATTTTGCGAGTTGGCATTGTTTTGCAAACGATAATTAATCAATATTATGTTAATATAAACCCTTCAGCACATGTTGGAATTTATAAATTTCAGAGGAGATATTTTAATTTTGAACTTTGTAAATCAGAAAATAATCATTTATATGATGTAGACATGTGATGTAAGTATATACGTTATCTAGAGTAGACGAGTCGGTTTAGGAAATTTGAATTGAGATTCGTCGATTAAAAATCCGTTTTGATTGATTGAAATAATTGAACTCTCATTTGCTGCTGGTTCAGAACTCATTGGAGATTCAAAAAAATAGTCGCGCAACTTAAAATTAGGAGTAAATTGATCAACAACGTTTTATAAGCTAAGTATATGTACCCAAGTAAACACAAATATGGATTCAACACACTCGTGAGATAATGTACGCTACCAGTATAGTAAAGTAATTCTGGTGAGACATACTCGTATACGTTTGCATTTCAGTTTTAAGCATGTAAAATGCATCTTTGCAAAAAATAAGCATTTCTCCCTATTTTCAGCAGCAGTGTAGTAGTAATAGTTTCGCTTCAAAAACATTATACAAATACTTAAAACTTAGAAAGAGTGAACCGTACATTAATAATAATAATAATAACTAATAATTCTATTAAAAGCTTTGTATCATATTTATAAAAAAAAAGGTTGTTCTGTTAATGTAATATATATTGCCCCTTTTGAATTCGGATGAATCTCTGACTGCTTTAAATATTTTAACAAGAAACTACAAAACAATCCCAAAGAGAAAACGGAGAAAGATGTCGCTATTTATACAGTAAAAAGGGTAGGTTAAATAAAAATAGGAAAATGCAGGTACTCCTACTTTAAAAGAAATGAAAGAAAAAAAGGTCTCGTTTACTGTAATAATAATCTGTAAGAACAGCAGAACGCATGAGTAAATAACACCATTCGGACACCTCAACAAAACAAGAGGGGGAGGGATCACATGTCGCCTCCGCCAATCAAAGATAGCCTGGCAGAGAACAAAGCTAGTAAACCCTTTCAATAAACCTTGCCACATCAATGGTACTTGTAAATGTAATGGGAGACCTCTGATAATAGGGAATAGAGGTGGAAAACCAATAAAATAAATACAAAAATAGCCAATTGCCTCACAATATACGGTCACTTCATTACTACGTTAGTTTTTGAGAGTTTTTTTCTGTTGTTGTTCAGAATGATTGGTGGTTGATGACTTTTTTATATGGCTGTGATAGAACCTGTACACTGCTCTTCTATAATATAAGTACCTGTTGTTTAACTATTCATTTACCTCATGCTCTGCTTAATTAGGAATATTAATTTACACAGTACGTCTAAGTTTAAAACACCTAAAAATTCATTTTTTTCGTACGCTATAAATTACACTTTGTTAATATTTTCTTTTTAAAAGTAGCTATTCATTATTTTTAGTAAGCACTGGTATCCACATTACCGTATACGTACATTTCATTTTGGTTTGTCACTTATTCTGTAAGTAGTTGTAGTAGTTGTAGTAGTAGAAACGATAAAAAATAATAAAAGTCCCTGGCTAAAAACTCATCATCTCTGCAGGAATTGAGAAAAAGCTTTGCAACCTTGCAAATTGGTAAAGCCCAATAAACCCAATTTACGGGTGAAAGGTTACTCGAAGTAAATAAATATTTTATTGCCAACAAATCCGGATCGGGTTAAAAAATTATGGCGCGGTAGCCATATTTTATTTGTGAAGTTTACTATAATAGACCAAAAACAGAATTAGAGAAGATGAGATAAACGACATAAAACAGAGAGGTTCTGCTGGATCTAGCTATACACAAAATCAGAGAAACCATATATATGTGTGTGTGCAAAAAGTATTTTTGTTGTACTACACTTTAACGCTTCCTTGAAGCACTTCAATTTGCCAAGTTGATAACGTTTTAAAAATTAATGTAGTCGTATTGCGTTTTATTTAAATAATTTTTTGCTTTCTACTAGAGTAAGAACGTGCACGTCGGTTTTGTTTTCAATAAATAATAATAAAAATTAGTAAATTTTGTTTACCTTATTTTTTTTTATACACACTAGTAATCATTTTATCATTGTAGTACTCATATGATAATAACAGCAATAATAATATAAGTAGAAATCGTATATTTTTTATCGTATACTGTTGGTTCAGAATATTTCATCTGTGTTTAATTATTTTTTTGTTGTATGGTTGAATGTAGTTGGTTGCAAAACGTTTTAACTCTAAAACGACAGCTTGCATTTCTAATAAATAAAGAGTAGCTTTGTAATAGTAACTTTTATATCTCTCACACGCTGTCCGAACTAAAAGATATTTTTTGCCTGCACAGATCATCATATGCCTGTTTGTCACAAGTCACAAGTGCATATACTACATAACAATTATGACGATTATATAGGTACTCTTCAATTTTCTCCTAAATGCTTACATAACACGCATACCGTCCACTGACAGATAGGTTCACACAACAAAAAACATTCGCAAACCCCAAAAACAAGGTCATTATGATTTATACTCAGTTTTACCTGAAGGTTTTCATGTCGTGTCATTATGGAGAGTAGCAGGTGCAAGATGTGTGTCGTCCGGAGTGAAACGTGTAGAAAAAGAAAGTAGGATGAAAGTGTGATGTTGGTAAAGGAGGAAACGTTCTCCAATAAAACTGATGATAGGTTCACGTTGAGGTAAATAATGTGGATGCAGAAAAGGAAACAAGACCTCAGGGGAGAAATTTGCAACCTGTAACACAATCAAAGAAAACAACAAAATTTTACTATTTGAGTTAATATTTCGGCGAAACAATAAAACTATTGCAAACTTGATTTGATAATCGTATTAAAGCATTTTATAGTCCCAGTTCCGCAATGTCGTAAGACAAAATGCATGTTAGTGCTCCAGCTGGCACTTGTAGAGAGGAGAATGCACGAGTCTCAAAAAACTTTGTGTGATTAACGGTGATTTTGAAATTTTGACTGGGCCAGATTTTGATCAAGGTGATATCAAAGTAAGACATAAAGGCGGTTGCAAAAACACAACATGTAGCGCCACGCTGCTGTCACACAAAATCTGGCACAACTGGTAAGAACACTGCGCTTGTTGTTGCTTCTTCAGGGTAATGGTACACAACTATATTTTTTGTATAGATATTGAGGACCAATTTTCAACTAGTATTATCTTGCGTTTATGGAACCGTATAAGAACATTATCAGTGTTTCACTCTCACGGGCATATTAGTAAAAGTTTATTGTTACATTTATGACCGTTTTTGCTCGTAAACCATGATAAAATCTCTGAGCAACTACTGCTGAAAGTAAAACTGACTTGGTATAAATACATATATCTATCTACGTGGTTTTGCTGGCAGCTTCCTCTTTTGCTGCTGCTGCTGTGAAAATACACATATAGATATTACAAATTCGTTTCATGGTAAACCGAATGAGCGAGGGCTTTTTATGCATTATTATTATTTGTTGGTTTGGCAGTTGTAATAGTGTAAACATACCTACATCACCACAAAAATATAATAGCGTGAAGAAACATAGTGGCAAATAGAAGAAAGTATACCGGTATACTTGTGTATTCAACATAAATTGCTTTATAAAATTTCGACTGTGTGGTACATGCTGTAATTTTCCATACTTCCACACACACGCAGAGTGTTATGTGATATGTGTAATACATTCAGCTCACACAACATAACACCTCGTAAAATTTTCATTGAAGGGTACTAAAACACAAGACAGGATATACTGGAAAAGTTATTACGTCATTAATATTGCCGACGTAATATGTATTCCTACGCGGTAGCGTTTCACAAGAAAACTCCCTTCACCGGGATTGTGTCCACCTATTTTCAAGTATTCTAGCTGTAATGTGCGTAGCAATACATGTGTACCGCACATACAAAGGCAGAGTAGCGGGACGCAACAGCTAAAAAGCGTCATATTATCGTTTTAAATGCTGTAATAATAATCGTGATACTAATCAATCGACTTTTAATGATAATTTGAATCATCCTTCATTAATCTTATTGTGCATCCTGTTTACATCCAGCGTTAAAAAATTGGCGGTATATGAAAAAAGGCTTCATTAAAAAGAAAAACCTCACCGAACTCTGGTTCACAGTTGGAGAAGCTCATAAACCAGTCATTGCGAGGAGGTATTAACCATATAAATTTAGATGGCAGTAAAGATGTTACTTTGTTGCAGATACATTTTCCACACACACACACAATACACACGCATTATATGTGTTAAAGAAAGCGTGAGTCACTTCTGATAGTGTCACGTTCACGGTTGTTCTCTTGAATGCATATGCAAGTATGTACTATGTACGTGCTGCATATGAAGCTAACAACAAAATCCGCCGGTCTACAATTCTGCCATCTCTTCCTTTTTCCTCTGACTTTTAAGAGTGAGGCAGTTTTTATTTTCCTCCCTTGTTCAAGCACAAAATGTAGGTATCATATTCATCATATCATTGCACCACCACCACACCAGTAGTATCAAACTGTTTTACGCACTCATTGTTTTACATGACTCTATAAGTACACTACTTCAATGATCAGTATTCATTTTATCTGTCTGTGAATTCTAAACAATTTAATGGCGCTCCAAATAGCTAATTAGTGTCAATTAGTGATAACCAATCCATAAAGTATGTAATGCGATAGCATCCCCACTGATAAAAACAATTGCAATTTATGCCTAGTCAAATTCAGCGAGGCATGTAAGTGGCTTTTCTCGTTGTGGCCAAGAAAAGTGCTTGCATGCAGTAGCAGTCTGGAAATGTATAAAAGTATACACATCACTATCTCAATTACAACTCGATTGAGTAACAATTCCATAAATAAAACATTTAGCAGCAGTAGCATCATCAGTAGTAGTTGTAGACGCATATCACGTCGAGAGAAGTGCCTGCTCTCCAACGTACACAAACCACCATAAAAACACACTAGTACACTACTTAAAGAGGCATATTCAACTTGAGCGAGTCATAAAAGAGATCATCACCATCATAATTTTGCAATCTTAAGAAAAAGGGTAGTAAACTCTTTCCTCAAGCTTTTGCACGCGGTGGTGCGCCCTCCTGAAAGCAGAGAGAGCAGCAGACAATATATAACAGGCGCTGTGTGTAATAGTAATAATATCCAAGCAATTCAGATAAGAAAATGCGAGAACAAGTGTGTGTGTATAGAGAAATAGAAATGATATTATTATAGCCACAGCTCCCGTTCTATTCCTGTGCTCTCTCTGTTCATATAGCTAAAAGGGGAATGAAAAGTTTGATTACTCATTTTACAACTTGTTTACATAGTCAATCAAGTTTATGACCAGTAAAAATATATAATAAAAAGTGTTCCATGAGCAAAAACCCTACTACTACTCATACTGAGAGCCGAGCATCAGGATAACGCGGTGGTAGAATGGGAGGCGATTCACAGGAGAGATTTGTGCTGCCAAGTAATACGACTTGTCACCACTAAAAGCTTGACTTTATTTTTGTGGTACATCGTCAAAAAAAAGACCGGACGAAAGACACAAAAAAGGAGTATATTCAAAAGGAAGGAGAAAGAAAAAAGAAAAGAACCACACAGACTTATTGAGCAACTCTCTGAGGAAGTAGCGTTTCTTCGAGTTGCTGTTTGATACTTCACACACTTTCTCTCGTTTTTCTTTTTGCAGTACATTTGTGAATGTCTTTGTAACATCATCATTGCAAGCGATGGTGGTAGTATAAGAACTACCAAGGGACTCCTTGCGTTTGTTGCACAAGCACTTTTCTTAGTGGTGGTGTTTGTGTACACTTTATGTATTTACGTACCTGCTGTCGACATTCTCTATAGATGGGGAAGAAAAAGAATGTGTTTATATTTGTGTGTATTTTTGTTTGCATGTGCGTACGACAACGACAAAGACGACGACCGCTTGCGAAAGTTTGCTTTGAGCTAAAGCATTCAAGCAGTCAGAGGAAAATGCATGACTATGCAAGAGTAGATATATAAAAGAATCGTTTTTAGAACTGCTTTTTTGTCGTTGGTCCCGGGTTGGCTGTATATACTTTTTTGTCTTCTTCATTGTACGTAATAATGGTCGCAATAATAATACATTCAACCTGCCCGTCTCTCCTCTTTTGACTTTACATGTTTTGTCGGAGAGAGGAATGCGTCCCAAACAATATATATATACATATAGTAAGTTGTAAAGCTAGTAGTGGCGCTTTGGTTTGGTTTCGTGGCATTACTATATTGGTTCATGTTGAGGTTTCGAAAATGTGATGCCACATCGTGCCATAATCGTAAAATAAAAGGTCGGCACAAGGCAAAATGCAACGTTGAATCCCTGCGTTGCTATTTCGCCAGCAAAAAAAGCGTGCGACTCTTGACTACGATTCTGGCGGAGGAGAGCAGCGCGCAGGCAAAAGAAAAATTGAAGATCTGTGCACTTTCGTATTGAAAAGTGATACATGAAGTCTCTTAGAGCGGCCATTTCGTTCTGCTGGGGAAAACGAACATTTTACAGGGTACAACGACAACCAAATAGATATCAAAGAGGAAAACCGGGATAATACTAGTTGTCGCTTAGTTGTGTATGTACACACAGCAAAGAGAGCATTTTCTACCCACCCCACCACCAAAACATAACATCAATTTCTTAAAGTACTTTCCAACCGCCAGACAAGTCACCAACAACAAAACATGTGCATCAACAGCCCAACTTTGTATCACTTTTACCACCATTACCCCTGCTCTTGTGCAACGACTACGACTTTTATGTATGCGCTAAAATAGCTTTGTATATATCGCTTTCGAAATATTATTTTTGCTATTTTTATGTACTGCCATCCCTACTCCAGCTAGCTTGTTGAAATGCAAGTAAAAAGACGCAGGAAAAGTCTACTACTACTACACGCATATAAAGTGTTTTAAATGGTATTTTATACGCAACCAGACGGACGGGCAAAGAAAGATATAGAATGTCAGGGTAATAGTGCCAAGACTATATAGTTGCTGCTGCTGTAGTAGTCGTCGTAGTAAAGGGAGAGAGAGAGCAAACCAGCCGTTTCTACACACACGTAATACGTTTCATCCTCGCCGACAAAAATTATCCTCATGAAAATGGTTATGTGGCATTTACAGCGTACTCAAATCACTTACACCCCGACTTTTACTCCTTTTTAAACGGTTCTATCAAGCGTGCAAAAACAGGCTCATGAAGAAGACGATGATGATATTCTTGTTGTAGCTTGCACTACACAATGTTACGTTTGTGTGTGTAAGAGAATATCAAATGCCTATATAGTATACCTAATAGTCATGCTGGCATACTGAACACAAATGCGTTTTTTCTGCGAATTCAACCAGGAATACGCTTTTTTATTCCCTCCTCCCCGGAGTCTTTACGTTTTATGTCTATATCAAGTATTTCAATCATTATCCCTTGATTCTTTTTAATAAACTGGGTACGTGCGTATATGCAATTTTTTATGCATTAAAAAATGGTGTCTATAATGCCAAACTGGACGTGCTTGCTTAAAGTAGGCCAAAATAATTTGTTTGACTAAAAAATTATTACTATTTTTGGCAAAAAACTTTTCTTACCGTTCCAAGTGTATTGCAGGTATAAATGTCGATCCTTTACGTAATTCGCATAGTTCAGACGAAAAAATCAACTTGTCCAACGACGACGATGATGAAAGCGTTTCAAATTAAGATGAATATTTTGTGTAGTTGGTGTTGTAACAGGCTGGATGAAAACCAAAACGGGAAGAAGTCCGTGTAGATTGTATACACTCGTTAGAGATAAGTTGTAGTTGTAGTAGTAGTAGCATTTGACGGCAGGAACTTAAAAATTTCTTTTCTTTTGCTGATTTAGTACTATATCGTATGTACGTAAGTACACTATATAATGTCTCAATTTGACTCTGATTCTAAGTTTCGTCTACTATACATACACATACTGATCGATTACGACAATATTTTTTGTAGTGGTAATTATCATCAATCATTTTTTTACAAAGCAATCAACTCTGTAATAATCAGTAAGGACAACATGCATACCATACATACATAAAACTTTAGGTATTTCACATTTTTACTTGCCGTAATGAATACACGCACACACATGCTTGGCAGAATCATAGATATCGATTAACGTATAACTTATTTAAACTGCTGCTCGAGAGATAGTATATTTTTTTCTAAAAAGCGCTCTCTTTTCTCTTTCTTTCCGTCTATTTAACACACACCTTTGTAACGTCTGTGAACTGGTAAAAAGAAAAAAGGAAGAAGTAAGAGAATCATTTAGTATTTTCTTTGTCACACAAGAAGTTATAGAGTGTAACTAGAACGTATACAATTATTACACAAGTTTTTTGTGTCATCAAAAAAGTAAAATAATATATTTTGAAATGATTTTCCTTTATAATTGTCGTAAGTTTTTTACGCATATTTTGTGAATAAGTGGTAGTAGTAGTAGTATTAGTATGTAATAGACATAGACACAGTAGTAGTAGTATGTATATAGCATATTACGGTAAAAGTAGTAGAGTGCGATGATGGAGGAGTACCAACAAAAATACGCCGTGTCGTCGTGAATGTCCGGAAGGAACATAAAGTGTAGCCGCCGCATCGTGTTGCGTGTGTGGAGTATTAGTAGCTTTTCTTCGATAGCAATAAACATGGCGGTTACAGAGGAGTTGATGTCGTCGCATTATATTTTATGTGTGTTTGTATCCGTGGTGTGTGACGTTATTTTTTGCAGGTATGTCACACCATCATCGTAACAAGGTGATTAAAAATCTCTTAAATATAGACTGCTTACACATTATATCATTCTCCTTTTTAAGGGACTACATACAGGACTTTTTACACAAAAAATGTTTCGGTTTTTTAAATACTTATAATATTGATTGAAAAATCATTTCCCCCATCTATCTGAGAAAAAACTATCATTTTTGGTTTTGTTCATTATTAACTGTAGTATTAACGTACACAATATAGTATTTTTATAGTATACATATTTAGGCAATAATAATAATAATATAATAATAATAATAATAAATTTACGTTTAAATTTAAATGTAGATCATTGACCATCAAGAAGACGTACATTGTTTTTGGTGTACTAACCACACGCTAACAATACTCGCACTAAGGTTTTTAAACTCTACTACTACGTATATATCAGTATGACGTAATAATACAATAACTTCAAAATGTACAGTTTACAGTAAACACACATAAATATGATTTTTTCATTATCGTTACTGTTGTAATAGATATAGAATTACTGTTTTTGTTATCAGAATGACACTGATACTAAAAACATAAAATTTTCTCCACTTTCGTCTACAAAAAACGTACCTATCGATTATCGTACTGGGTGTAATATTTATAATATAGTATCGTAAATATTTTTCGTGCTGAATTTTTTTTCTTGATGGAACAACTTTCTTATAGATTTACGTACGTATTTGCAGGAAAAATTTTGTTTTCCGCTGGGTTTTGTGTTTCCTTTTTCTCTAAATAGTTTGCCGACAAAAATCTCTCTTCTTTGCTACCGGTTTTATGTATGTATGTATATGTATGCATCTACAGTAGTACGTATATTGTAATTATGTACACATCAATTAATTATTTTTTTATAACATAGTATATTATTAAGAGAACAATAAACAGGGTTGTACAAACACGTATAAAATAAAATATAGTGGACCAAGCGTAGACCCATAGGCTCAATGTGATTCAACGTCGCTTCAAATGCAAAATAATATGCGTTTGCGGGAAAGTTGCAATATTCGTCTAATATTTGCACTAATTTTTTCCATTAAATTTATAATAAACTTATTCTTCCCCTCATTCCTTCAGCAAAAAATATTTAAATCCATTTGTCAACAGGAAATAAACACCAACATATTTTCTTTTGTCGTTGTTTCTAGTACTATTTAGTACGATGAGTAGCGTTTAAAACACTG
>JAHZNE010005543.1:0-19784 GCA_027744055.1 Callyntrura sp. NNG-2020
ATCAAATATTGAAGCCTCTGTAACTCTGGAACCACTTCGAGTTATGTAGTCGTTCGAACGCCAAAGTGTGTATCTTTATATGCTCTTCAATACTATTGAAAAAAATTGGGGGTCAAAATTTTTCCTCTTATCGCACATGGTCATTTTTCTAATTTTTATTTCGAATTTTGATCTGGGGTGATATTTTGAAAATATGAACAGTTGTCAGTCTGAAAAACAACCTCGTCAGGAATTGATGTATGGCGGAAATAAGTAAAATGCTTTTTGCTACCAACAGTAATTAACAATTGGTAATTGATTTATTATTCGGTAACCAAATATTGCAAACACAGGATAATGAATTATATATATTAAATACGCTTAAATAAGGTACAATACTATCAACAGATTTTTACTTTAATCGAAAAAAGCAATATGTAGCTGCTTAAAACTACATTGTAGCTCATTCCTGAAATAAAATAGTTATGCATATAACATAGTTACTACACTAGTTTGAATATTTACACCGAAAATATTATTACAGTTGCAACGGTAAATTCATGACAGATGATCATCGTGCCTCGTGCTACACCCAAAGTCACATTAAGAAATACCAAACAGTAAAACAAAATTTTGACCAGAAAACTGCGCCCATTATTGTACCAAAAAAGGACAACTTTTAGTAACACCACTACACTTTGCATATCAGCAGCATTGCTCTACCTTAAAGTTCTATGAGGCTCCCTAGTCTGATGTAATACACACAAGATTTCAATCGTAGGATCACAAGTAGTTATACTAATAGTCTGCTACGCAATTCAATAGAAATAAAAACGAAATATTTTTTGTCTACATAACGTCTCTACAATTAAAATAAAATATACGGCACTATTAATTTGGTCTATATAGAACAGGTTTAGTTTATAATTTGAAACATGTAACTGTATCGCAAAGAGGACTACCCAAACTACCACGCGGAAAATTGTAATGCCAACATGCATCGTTCCTCTGATCAATTTATAATGACGTAACCTTATATTTTACGTATGTACAAAACTATATAATATTAGACTATATACAAAAGCAGAGAAATTCTGCATTCGTCGAAAAAGGTCTACAAAACTTTACGCCTAGCTGTACTTCTAACGGTATAACTAACACTTTTATTTTATTTTGTCAATACGGCTACAAATTTACTTTTACTCTAATAGAAAATATCGCCGAGTCATCATCATCATCATTATCATGCGAGGGAAAACGGTCCGAAATTGCGTAATTATAAATATAAACAATCGTCGTTGTCGTCGGCGACTCCGCATCATCAAAACATTATTTTTTTGGATTGCACGAGAGTAAAAACACGATTTTGTTTCTGTACAAAGCTGATAAAAATTAGTAGCACAGACACGAGAGTTTAAAAATTCCATTTTTTTGATTCTATCGGTTACATATATAAAAATCAGCAAAGATCTGATGAGGATATGAAAATCTGGTTCCCAAAACGGTTCACACAATGCACAATATTTTTATCATTTCAATCGTTTCGCAAAGGTTGTGCGACGAGAGTAAAAATTGCCCAGACAGAGAGGCTTTTTTAAATTTCCAATAAATATATATATATGAATCTATCGACACTGTCTATTATATAAGCTTGTCGTACATTAGTTCTCAGGAGAGGGTAAAGGTCCAAACATACCATTTTAATGATTATTAAAATTGCAATCATATCACAATTACAGTAAACAGATTCCGCCAATATACGAGAATATCTTTTCACTCAGACCGTATGCAGACAGAACGGAATTGAATAATACATAAATAGTTGATTAGGTAATTAGATAGATATATATATAGACAATAGCTATTAAGTATTAGTAGATAAGACAATACAATTGCAATACACCAAAAACGTGGTACTTCTTTACTTATTTTTTGTAATTTTTTTTCCCATTCTTACTTTTTCCATTGATTTTTGTTTAACACACGTAGAAAAAAGAGCTTCTCTAATAACTTATATTATTTAAAGTCTTTACGTAAACACTTGGCATTTGTAGCAAATTGTAAGACAAAGAGAGTGAGTGATTCCGACAAAGTACACAACGCTAATGAACTATTTACGAAGTAAGAACCGTAAAAGATGAAAGAAGCTGCTTGTCAAAATTAAAATACGTGTTAAATAATCATTCGTTGAAATAATCCTAACCCTCCTTTTTTACTAGATCAAATATCCTCCTGAACTCTGTCTATGTTTTAACCTTTTTTCAATAAGTACGACGACACTACCGTACGCACTAAAATGTATCATGTTGTTTAGTATGTGTAAGTCTACAAATCGACATTTCAACACACTGGCCATCAGATTCGAATCAGACTTTATTCAACCGGAAACTGAACGATCACGTTGGGTCTTTTACTGATCCAAAGTCTACGAACAAAATTCAAAATAAAATTTTATACGACGCTTGCTTCCAGAAAAAAGGCAAATACAGTTGATAACGATAATGCGGCAACTTACCCAATCCCAGCTCCAATCAACAAGGATAGAATGTTTGAGAGGAAAAATGTCAGCATTATATCCCGTGAAAACAAACCACGGCCACAGCACTTGGAATTTCTCAAGCTGAATTTTGCCTTTCCACGAACGGGTTTCGGCCTGCAAATAAAAAAGCAAAAAAATTATAAGCATTTATTTTACATGACCTCGTACGATTGATTATTATTATTATTAACACGGAACATAGGACATACTTGGTTGGAAATGGATGCCAGTAGGTATTGATCCACTCCTTGACTGTATCAGACTCCTACAAGAACAGAGTTCGTTTTAACAAAGTAAAATTGCAATTACTACAGCAGTGTTTTTTAAACATAACAAATCTGACCTTGTTGATGTATATATTTTTCAATTCTACACAAGAGTTACACAACGGCGCAAATCAATTTTTGAATTACGGTTAGGATTCATAAATGAGCAAATCCTATACAGTGATGCAGTAACTTTCAAAAAGTCACAAGAGATTAAGTGTCTTACGTTGCACAACGACTGTCTCGTCGAGAGCTAGCGACAGAAACACGGGATGAGGAGTAATTGCTTTCACGTTGAGCTTCCTTAAGAAGTCTTAAGTACTCCTCCCCAATGTGCGATGACAGCTGTCCTGAGCCATTCAGTAATCCCACTGTTGGAACAGCCACTGGAGTTACCCTTCCAGGGCTAAGACTCACGTCCACCCAGGATTCTACAGCAAAGCAATCAGAAATTGGCATTCATTCTTCAAGCAAAAATATTTTTTATCATGAATCGTGAAGTAAGCTACATTTGGGAAAAGTTTCAATTTTTATCCGTAGAAATCGCTTATGTATAAGTACATGTATACACTTTACATTCCCTAGCCACCGGTTTAACCGAATTTGAAAAGTCTGAATTTATGAAGAAGGTCATCATTACATATCTGGTGTACTACACTACATGTATGCATCGACCTATACAACATTCGCGTGCGCTTGATAAGTCAAAATTTGCACTACAATTCATCTACTTAAGTGGAAACAGTGTATGAGTTGAACAGTCAAGGTCACTGATAAAAACAAGTTATTATTACTGCTACGCATACTACGTTCAAATCGTGCATTCGCGTCAAATGTTCACATGGTATTGGCAGTGTGGTCCGAACGTATGAAAAATTTCATTTAGGACCAGCTAGCTGGTACTACCTAGTTTTTGGTACGCTCGTGGGCACAATATCTCACTCACACATCCTAGAAAACGAATTCTGGGATTCTTTCTTCGGCAATCAATATAGTTTATATAGCTTATGTCATTTACTGGATTCCACAGCAGAGTTGGTAATTATCAACTTTCCCCAAAATACATATAACCTATGTCAGCTCAGCAGATTCGAGGGGCTCATTAAGTCAGGAGGGATAAAAATCAGCAGTTCACCAAACTGGCTAAAATTTAGAATATTTACATACTACACACATAGACAATCATGGAAAGTTTGGTCCAGACTTGTCTACCCTTTTGGCCTCTAGCAAGCATATGAGACGCATTATTAGAGTTGGAGTGGGATTTTCTCTCGACTCGACTAATAAATGAAAGTTCTATATATCATTTGAACCTTGAATTGGCAAGATCGCATTTTCAAGTGTTTAGATAGAGTAACTAGCTGGTCCTACGTTATAAATTTAACTTTTTATTTTCTTTGCTCACGCCACACCAACTCGATACAGACATTATCAACTCGCCTGCTCGTCGTTACCTCCTCAATCTTCACCCCATCCAATAGCGTCATAGTCATAGCGTCGTATAAATGTAAACATAAAAACAACAACAACAAAAACAAGTGCAATCGTCAGTCATACATAGTAGCAACACCAGGTTTGATGTGAGTGGCAAAACAACGACGACGGTGCGGTGATGCCAGGAAAAAGGAGTTACTGCATGGCTGATACGATATCGTCTACGACGAAATACTACGGTTCAAATTTAAAAGTTGCATGCAATTTGCTTCATCTCTTGTGTGTGTGGTAGCAGGAGTTATATATAGGCAGTGATTGTGATTGCGATATATATAGTGCGCAATGTAAGAAAAATTACAGAATTAATTTAGTAAACGTTATCACAAACTCCCCTACAACTCACAGTTGCTGCGCAGCACCTACCTGATGATTGCATGACATGCTACGCATCCTTCATAATAAAAAGTCCAACAAATGCCCTACACGACTCTACCTCAAATGGTTTAAAGTATGAGTCACCCAGAGTAGTCTTTATAAACAAAAAGTCACGCCATACGATACACCAATAACGTATAAAATATTCCAAAACATTAATTTTGTTCAAGTTTCACCTTTCTGTACAATATATGCGTTTTATTTTACATTCTGCCTCGCCATGCATCTGGGAATGACGGAGTATACGTTTATATGACTAGAACTTTAAAAAAATAACTCAAGCCGTATTCATTATCTGACCTGGTCTCCGGTGACAAAGGAACGCAATTTTCTTTATCTAGCTATGTTACATGTAAATATGCGAACATAAATTTTTGTAAGTAAACAATTTGATTATTTTTACAACAACGCAATAGCACATATTGTACAACATGGAAACACTGCACTGATGATGATAAATTTAACGGTGGCATGTATAATAGGGTACGGTGAGTAGGAATGACCGCACGATTGAAACTTGCCACCCTAAAACCGTTAATGTTTTTTTGTTATAACGGAATTTTTTAAAGTTGGTATGAATGATTGCACATCAGGATGACTGGAGAAAATGTTTTAACAATTTATGGTTCTGTTGGTTTATCCGTCTTACAGTATGCATATTATATACCCATTTAATTGGCATATTCATTTACCAATCTCGTTCTCGTTTAAAATTGAAGAAATTTTAATTTAGCGCGAAAACGGTTTTCAAAAAATTGTGCATTTATTGCAACACTTTTGTCATATCTTCGAAAAGGCTTATCATATTGTGCAAGGTTCATGGAGCTTCGACGTAACAATATTTACCCATCTTCTCACGAATGCTCTATGAATTTTTTTCCGGCACATAAATTGTTTCGCAAAATCATATTCCAATTTGCTGTAATTTAATATGCTCACTCACTCCTCCTGCTCATTCATTACACAAAGCTCCGGGTACGGTATTATTGCTACGCCAAGCAAACAAGCCGTGAACACGAAACCCATGCCCATCACAGCCTGTGATTCACAGGTATCAAGTTACCAAGTGCCAAGTTTACTATGCATGAACTGTTTTCGTTTGTGAGTGCAAGAATGCAATGATAAATGCATTTTTACTTCCTTATTCGATCCAACTCGTTAAAAGCATGCAACAACAACGCTCTCGCAAGAACTACATCAATACCGCTTTGCAATTTAGTACCATGCAAAATTTATTTTTTTATTTTAGTTTGTTGGAAAAATATTGCATTACTTCATACGCACGGACTTGTTAGTATTATACATTCGAGTCATGTTTTTCTACATTTTTTTTATTCAACTGTAAACTTTACAGGGAGTGGGACGGACTTTGGGAACTGGGCCGACTGTCCATCTGCTAACAGAAATTACCCACCAGAATAGATTATCGAGTATATGTAACTAGTAACTACATAATCGTACGTAGCCACAAGTTTAAAAGAAGTTTTAAAAAAGCAATTCATTTACTTCTTTCTTTTCGCCACAAGCGTGTAAAGAAAAACAAGTAGCGAAGCCACTCCGCAAATTGCATAAAGTTGCAAAGAAAACAGCTTCGCAGAACGCCTTCACTCCCCTGCCCTGTATTTATGAGCACATGAAACAAGTATAAACTACGTTTTTCCTCGTTCTATCTCTAAAAGCGCCAGTACCCATCATGACTCATCATGATAGGCCATGAGCAACAAATAACTTAAAAACCTATTCAAGCGCAGATGGCGTCAATCGTAGAACAAGTTGTTACAACAAAGTATTATTGTACTAATGCAACCAACACACGTAATATTGCCAATTGCCAACCATCAATTTTTGCGTGGCGAACACTTGTTGTAGGTAGTTGGCGTAGGCAAAATTTATACGTTTAAGAAATGAAATACCTAAACTTGGACCGTAAAGACCACCGACCGACCAACCCGAGAGAGTGAAAACAATGCTGTAGAGAGAGAGAGAGAGAGATGATAAAATGCGAAAGTTCTGCGCAGTAGCGAGTAGCAGTGTACATATTACAATACAACGTCTTCTGAGGATATATTTATGGGGTAAACTAGAATGTCATAACAATATCATTATTATTTATATCTAGTGGACTAAAAGTCGACTGCTAAATAAAAAAACACGTTTGCTTCAGAAACTTTGCAATCCTCCAACATCCAAAGGTGTAATATAATTTCCATTCGTCCTATTTAACATATTCAACAGTTGCCCAAAAGTTCTCACACAAGAGATACAATATAGAGTAGATGTACGAGTACGATGGACATACACACAGAAGCCGTCAGAATGTGCAAAAATAATTTTCGCCCGCACCGCCTGTGTCTTGTTGGCTTTCCTATCATGAATATGACAAGACATTAAGACATTACTGTTTAAAGCGGCTTCCTTTTAAAATTACCAACTAATATTTTTTTTACTACGACGTATCCCCCTCTGTCTTAACCTCAGCAGAAAACTGTGTAAGAATTGTCAGGATACAATGAGTTCTTTCAACTGCTGTGCTAAGCAAGGTCATCACACAAATAACATATTTATGTATTCAACGAAACGTCAACGGCAGGCAAAATAAACAACGACAAAAAAAGTTTGTCAGATGATAGGATAAGATAATCTATGTATAAAAAGCTGTATCTGTATCGTCGTGGAGTCGAGTTCATACAGTCAGGCAAGAGATTATTCTTAATGCGTCCCACCACCACCACACGCCACACACGACGACGAAATTACGAATGTCACATTATGATGCTCTTAAGACATTTTATAATCACATTTTTCACAACTTGTCTTACATTCAAATCTTTTGAGAGAAGAAGGAATGAGTTGTTTGGTAGCGTAAGCAAGTAATTTTTGTAGATGACAGATACCCGGAAATTGCTCGGCACAACGGTTTTTGTCACTCGCACTCGTTTATAATTCGACAAGCAGTCTTCCAAAATTTGTAATGAGCGTAGAAAAAGATGTCTGTCTTTGAAGGTGCTTCAATTATCATGGAGACGGTGAAGACGTGAGAATAATACAATTTAGCACGTGAATTGCATCGGGAATTAATAGCTCTGTTTATCTATAGGAGACGAAGTTGGAGAAATTTACCCTGAAATAACATTATCTGCTGGTATAGGAAATCTATGAGGACGACACGCATGTTGCCAATAACAAAAGGTGAAGAGGTGAACTTAGCGTATGTTGACTTGCATTGTAAATTTCATAAGACTGCCTGTGCATGAGCCAATGCGACTTTTGCTTTTAATACGAAATTAAAACTGTCCCAAGCCAGAGTACTCACTCATCCTAGAGATGTTTCCATTTTAAAATGTCAACATTAGAGATATAATCGTGTGCCAAAAATATCATCATTTTATTATAAACATTCTGAGACTCACGGTGACGTCATCTGTAACTTCCAGGTATATTGGTAATTAGTATTTTTCACAGAATTAGGATTATTTTAGTCGGTGTTAAACGGCTATTTAATACTACGAAAATTCCCCGACACTTAACGGTGTAGATGAAATGCATGAACACGAAGAAATAGAGGAATACGCAGAATAATTTGATGGCCAATATTAACAAGACGAGAAATTCACTCCTCATTCATTCCCAACTGTACAAATTATCTCTCAACTCTTAACGTAAGACACCACCACCATCAGCAGAAAGGAAGATGAAAATGAAAGTGAGTGTAAGTAGGTACGTATGTTCATGTTTGTTGTTGTTGTTGTTGTTATTGGCGTGTTTAAATGAGTACGTGATCAAACACACGCATATCCTTTCCTTACCAAAGCTTGCAAAGTGTAGGCGTGTTTAAAAGACTATACTATGTTACAAGGTATTTATGCATACTATAAAATGTTCGAGTTATCTGTCCTGCCGGCCGCGGCCGTCATTCATTTGAGGCAAGCAATTTAAGAGAAATTGCTTTCAGAATTGATTCAGGGGATTCGAACCTCTGTTTCCATACAAACATAGTCCCAAGTCCCAATATACCTTTCTAAATTGAAATCAACGTAAAAATCGAATAACAGAGGTGCATTTATTTTGCATGTTTTTACCTGAATTGTTTAGACCTGCGGGTGGCGCAAGGGCGTCAGTAAATTGTATTGAGAAAGTTGCATGGAGAATGGTCTTGCCGTTTGGGAAATTACTCGTCAAACAGACAGCCAGGCCAAGACAATTATATACATATTTTTGCACCATGCATGCCAGCCAGGCCAATGCATGTGACGGATCGAGTTGTAAAAGAAAACACAAGTTAGAATTTAGATTTTGTGTATCTAGACGTGGTTGACACTTCACTCAGCCAGCCATGCTCCTGCCATGTGCCGATTCTACCATCGCAATCACAATATAATATTTTTGTCGTAATTACAACATTAGGTATTATGAGTCACTTTCAAATTAGTTCGGAATTCTGAACTGATTATTTGGAACTGGAAGTTGGTTATCCCATGGGTATCTGACATTTCAAATATGCTTTATAGTTTCATTTTTCCTATCACCCAGGCACTTAAACTTCTGGAATAGGATTTTTGGTAAAGGGGTCATATTTGCAAGGTCTATTACAAATACTATTATCAGGTGTGTACTACATGCTATTTCATATTTGACTTAGGTACATAAATAACAATTATTCTCCATCTTGCGTTATTCTCCACATGTGCATCACGTCTTTTCAAGGGAACGAGGAAACAGCATCGTTCATGCTGCAATCTTAAACAATAAAATTCAGGTACGTTCATTAGGTTCCGTATATAAAATGAATCGCAACAAGCTGCTACAGAGATAAAAACCACACGCGTATAATTAAAGTGACATCTTTAGAGTGAGATGCACTCTGTCATAAAGGAGATAGAAAGTGAAGATCAGATAAAATGTAATGACTTAATTTGCATTTTATAACCAATCGACAACGAAAATAAAATCGCGACGAGACCCGTCAGAAAAATCTAACACTTTTTATCGTTGACATCATTTTACCAGCAATGAACATGCAGTAAGCAAAGTAATTTTGTAGTTGGTGTACGTGTCTTGTCTCGTCTAGAAGACGTAGGCTCTATTTCGCTTCTTCCCCCACATTTATTTCTGGTCGAGCCTCGACAACTTTATAAGCCTTCCTACAAATATTGTACGAATTACTAAGTGTTGAACTCACTTGTTCGCACTACCATAAATAAATCATAACTCTACAGGACATCTTTTGACAAAAAATCTAATAATATTTTTTATAGAACGGCGGTCATCATAGAGGTGAAGGGGAAGTCGTAAAATGATTCGCAAACCCAATTTTTTCCCTTTGGTCGATTACCACTTTCAAGTGGAAAGAGAAAGCCGCAGAGTGGAAGAATGACCTGAACCGCAGATGACGATTCACCTTATGTATTTAGACACAAAAAATGCTTCGTTTTGTTTTTCCATGAAAATTAATAGTAACGAACTTTTTTCCTCCTTTCTTAAACCACTTTAAAGTAAAAATAATTATTGTTTTGAACGAAAGACGGTTCCCGAAAATTTCCTACTTTCCCGTGTAAATGTACCTACTACCTACCTATTAACTATACCAATGACCGGACAATAACCGCTAGGCAGGAGACCAATTTTGATAAACACCACCTCATTAAAATTTTATGGTTTTCTTAGAAGACTGTGCTGCTGCAACAACCAAGTTGGACGAAATTGTTGTTCCTCTTTTATTCGCAGCTTAACCGTCTAGTAACGTTGCCTACATACACATTCCAATTAATAACAAAGCAGGAAGCTTTATTACAACTTTTTCGTCCTGTTGTGGGTGTCGTCATATTCAAAGTAGTTTTGCATGAATGGATGCACTACTGTGCCTGTGTAAAGAGTTACACAACAAAAATGAATAATGTTTGGACTGACTTTCCCATCCATTTTCATACGCGTCGTCGCCTGTCTGCTATCAATAAATTCAGAATTTGTGTTGCATGAGAAATTTTATTATTTGGGAAAACGAGCAGGGCGTCGTGGAGAGCTCTCTAAAGGGTGCAAAGGTTTGGTTTGATGAAAGATGACGGGTATTACCCTCTAAGCAATGTTATTGCACTATTATGAAATACATATAAAGTGGGCGTTACAATGTTTACTTTCGTGGAAGCGATAAAATGTTTCCAGCCGTGCAGTCTAGAAAAGCTTCCCTAATCGTTTCCACACTTGTAATTTCACCAGACAGACAGTGCAGTGCAGGCAGTGCCACTTGAAAACTTTTGCCCCATTTACCACTTGTTATGATCCAATCCAATGATTCGTAAACAGTGATCAATTTTGTGTTGCCAATTTATTTACTTCGTAAATCAACCGTAAAAATACTCCAAGCAGAAAATGGATGTTCGCTTTAAATACACAACTAACACAACTCATCATAATAGTGAACATGGATACATAATACATACACGTAAGCCATAAGCATCTCAATGATATCTCCAGCCACGTTTGTCCCGTGAAAATAAACAGAGTAAAATCAAAGCAAATACTATAGGATTATGACACAATGCACACGCAGGAGAGTAGTACTCAATTTTCTAGCTTGAATAAATTACGGATTTGACATGAACAACAAAAATAATAAAAATCCTTTCAACAACAGATCTGGTGAATGGGTGAGCAATTACAAGATACGTACAAAAATAGCACGAGTTGGTTCTTCGTAAACTCTGAATGGTTTAAAGGTGCATATCACAGTCACACATGAAATGAAGTGAAAATTATCTCATTATCTGTTCTTTATCGATTAGTGAATTGTAAAAAAAGCATGTGGGTAGCACATACGTATTTGCTGTGCCCTGAAACACATCATTTTCACCCTATATAAATCCATTGAAAGCACGGTCGTTACGTTATATTACGGTTTTCGCCCTGGCTACTGCAATTTTGAAAATGGTCCCGGAGCCCCAAGTAACTTGGAGTTGCATGTTCCAACTACCCATAAATTTAAAGACCAATTGGCAGATAGCGGCGTTAAACTAGTCCGCCCGGACGAACTATCAGACTGGAATATCAATCCTACTACGCCATGTGTTGGTTTCGCAGGATGCTCACTTTCTAATAAACGGGAGAGTCCAAATGGATGGAAATAAAGTCCAAAGTGACAGAAACATCGACAAAAACTGAAGCTACTACTGCTACTGACGCATGGCGTGATTCCTAATCCCTACACACTACACACAAAGCACAATTTGACGTCCAATACGTTACATGTTAGCGTGCTTTGTGCGTGTACTCTGCATGGATTTATAGAGGAGAGTATTACATAAATTATCATATCCGTAACAACGCAATACCAAAGATTCCAAAGAGAGAAAAAAATATTCCTCTTTGTTTACAACAGCACATCTGTCAAAGTGAAGAATACTATTTACATGAGTTCTTTCTTGTGCATTGCGTAGATGACACATTGATGATGAGCAGCAGGTTGGTTGTGTTGTTGTGTTCGCTTCGTTTCTTCATCTCCTCCAACAAAACATGTACCAACACCAACTATATCGGACTAACAGGGCGCTGACATTGACTATTGACAGCCCACAACTATTTTTGCTGTCCTAATTTTCTGTTCATACGACTGCTTAGGTATTTGAGTCCAGCAATATATGCGCAGTAAGTGTGTTGGAAGTTTTATATTGTTCATATTTTTAGAACAAAAACTAAGCAAGATGTTAGTACCACCAATATAGACTTTTGGTACTGTAGTCGGTCATTCATAGTTGGTGCTAAATAGCACAGCAGATTTCTAGCCTCCGTAAAATGCAAATAAAAATACGTTGACTGATAATAGCGCTATGCGAGATTACACAGGTAAGACACCCTATCACTGGTAAACAAAGATGACGTAGCAAATGTTTCGCAGGTGCTAGTTTTCATTTCATATTTTCAATTTCATTTGGCAAACACAGCAGCGTCAATAAACGCCATCATCATATTATACATGCATAATGCCTGAAAAAAAACGTGAACGTGACAGAAGCCAGGGAGCATGTCATACACAGGTAAGATAATAATGCTCCAACTTTTCAACACCTTCACTTAACGCTCTACACCCTCTGTTGTTTATGCAGTTTCGTGTTTATTAGTAATAGAGTATAATATATATTAATCTTGTGTAAATAATGATATGCAAATACATGGAATATTCAAGACAACAAACGCTGGCGTATATATGTAATGGGTATTTTTAAAATACTGCTGACTTATGCCATTTAACTGCGTCGTAAAAATGACTTAATAGTAGAATAAGTGCGCAAAAATAAAACTATGTGTAATAATTTAAAAAAATATTATGCCTAGTTGTTTTTATGAGATATTTTGCTGTTGGTCACATTGAAACGGTTACACGGCAGTTGGGTGTATCTGTCAAAGCGTTGGGGTATGCATTTTTTTTTTAAATTACCGGTAAACTATTTATTATTTAAAATAAATTACCAACTAACTATCCAATAAAAAATATTAAACTATATTGTACGATCAGTCGGTTTCTACCGGTGACCGCGTGGAGACTTATCGATTGGTGAAAATATAATTCCATTCTATTTATTATTTAACTAGTATGAATTTAGGGGGACGTCAAGCAAGCAATCTTGTCGTATCTCGCCAACGACATCAATAATGTGTCAGTAACAGCCAGCACAAGTAATGCCATCAATAAAAAAACAGAATGAGGAGGAAGGAAAAGATTTTTTTAAACGATAACCGTTTGTATATCTACGTTGTTGTTAAACGGTGTACCCATTATCGTGAAATAGTTGCCACTAACTGTTCCTATTGAAAACATAACCAATGACTTCCTCTCATTTTTTTTATCCAAACGACATCTGCATTCATGGAAAACCCTAATCGTGAAAATGAGTTTGGCATATAGAAAGCAATAAGATGTTACTAGGTTGCGTATAGCGCATTATGTATATTTAGTAAATGGTAAATACAAAAAAATGCATTTTAACAATATGCTTTTAGTCAACCGGAAATGGTTCCGTCTAATCCGGGGTAGGAATAAGCCACCAAATTGTTATCTTTGAAGTCTTGCCTTCACTATAAAAGCCCACAGTCAACAGTACAGTCGAAAGTCGTTTAATACCAAGTAGTGTTCTTTCCTCGAACTTGCAGCTCTGCAATGTGGCTGCTGTGGCATTACATTTTAATCACTCAGAATAATCGATAACGACAAACTGCAGGAGCATGTTGGAACCATAATCAGTTGGCACACCGCCAGATTTTATGCGAGTTCCCAACTTGTGTTTTGTCAATGTGTACCTGTTTCCTCCTGGTTCTTCGTTATATCATATCAGCATTTTGTGCTACCTACACATTCATACGTAATACTACATCTAACAGAGTCAGAGTCAGAAATCGAAGCTATTGACCGACAACGACGCAGAGCAAGGACTCCCCAGTTTTATCACAAAACCTATCTATCACCACAACGACAAACTACTGACAAAGAATACAGTGGAATCCGCCTTGTGGGAACAATGATTATATTTTCTCTCTGTGTGTATCCCCCACAATACCACAAATTTGCGTTGTACCAAAAATGTTTAAATGTTCCAGAAATACCTACCACCAGCAGTGCAGTGGTGTACCATGATGATTCCTTATCTTGCGCCAACAACAAAGCTGTCAAAGGAGCGAAAAACGTACTCTGAAAAGAAATTACAGAGTACTACAGTCGCAGTGTTTGTTTACTTAAGCTGCGTATATAGCGAAAGGTGAAAAGCAAATATATAAAGAGGAGAGGAGAGCAATATACTGAATCAACGGACACGCAAAATATAGTATGTTTTACATCTGTCAAATAGGAAATGCCAAGTGCAAGGTAACGCGCAGTTATGAATCATAGCCTGGCATACCACACCATTTTTGACTAACCATCATATCAACCTCTCTCCGTGTGTTATTTGTTTGTTTAGGGTGCGGGTGCACGCATACTTACAAGATGGAAAAAATACGGTGAGTAATGCTAACATAAATTACTCAGAGAGATACAGAGAAAGGAGGGCAAAAAGACTCAATGAAATGGAATGTCGCAGCAGAAGAATGCAAACGCTGAGACAAAACTACCGAAAGCTCCAGGGGATACGATAAAAGCACGTTTAGATACAATGTATGTCTAATACTGATACTGGGGGCGCTTTTGACAGACAGACGACATCGTAACTCCATTTACTACCTTTTAAAGCGGTTACACTCTTTCGGTAGTTCATAATCGTGGTTTAGGGCATGGATGATAGTTAAATGGTTTCTCAATGATAATTAATAGCAATAATAGTACACAATGGCGCCGTACAAAAGAGGCGTGTTAGATCGCTCGTCTATACAATCACTTTAGGCGATTTTACGGTCAACGTTTACATTTACAGTTCTTTGTTCGCTCTTTCGCAGCTACAGTAGGCAGTAGCTTTTCGAGGGGGCAAGTGGAGAGGTTCACGCTAGAAATGTAATTGGAGACGTGCAACCGTCCGTTTATGACAGATTCTACCAAAGTTTGCCCTCAATTTGTAAGATTCTCAAATTCGCCCCTCAGCCATGTGCTTGCCTTTCATTTTGCATATTGCATGTTATGCTATGAATGAAGTATGTTACTACAAGCCCACAGCCCACACTACACACAACATGAATAATTGACAATTCTGCATAACTGCATATCCGATCCGATGATCTATCTATAAGGCGACCCCTCCTCATATCGCAATATTATGGTATTACTCTATCGTTACGCGAGAATTGCACACATTTCGTCGCAGCGTCCACTGAACTGACCACGATGGAAATTTTTGCAATAATTTTTTTTATCGTGTCAATGATACGTTCAATATGCAGATTATCACCCCTTTCATCACATTTACTTGTTTCGTATTTCGTATCACTTTATTAGGCAGTAATTAACAACTTCTACTTCCCTCCCGACTAAATTGCAATTTGCCTTTGTGAAGAGATATACCTAGAAGCAAGTTGGGCATAAAGGGAGTTTATGAAAAGATGGGGGCAACCAACACGTATGTATATGATTATTGTGGCGTCTGTTTATTTTAATGATACTTCTACTAAATTGACTGTATACACTATCAAGTTGAAACTAGAAACCGTCATATCGTCACCAGTCAACCATTCGATTCTGCTTGGCCATGACAATGACACGAGGTAAGAGTAAACAAGTGTTAAAGTCAGTTTACGACTTGTGCTAAAAACGAAAATGCACATATTTTAAGTTTTGTGTACGTACGTACGTAGGTATGTGTATGGAAGAAGGAGCAGCGATATACGTTAGGATAACAAGATTATGACTGATTTGTTAAGTGGCTGTATTGGTAAGTGACATAAGGATGAGAGCATCATCCCAACTTTGGATCTCCTTTTATTCTTAGCATTTAATTCCTGCTGAAATTATCTACTTTGACGTATACCTACCTATGCATTAATGAGGATAAATGAAGTAAGTCACTTCTTTTCATGTGGTTTGCTACTATTAAAACTGGGGTTATTTTGTGAATGATTTTAGTACTGCGTTGTGCTAGTCATTTAGTCATACGGTCGACAGTGTGAAAACGATAATGTGATCACAGGAGACGAAGACAGCCGGTTTAATGGGTCTTTTTGCAGGGAAAATGTAAACTTAAAAGAGTACTCTGACCTCTGAAACATTGCGAACTGAAACAGCTTCATGGAATGACTGCATGTATAGATAATTTTAATGGAATTACTTAGTATACAATCGTGAAATACAGTCTTATGGTGTCGTAGTGACCTTTAAGTATTTCAGATAAAAAGAAGCTAAAAAAAGAAGAAAATGTATCCAAAGATAAAGAAGATTTTCAGCGGGGATACAATACTCCTTTTAAAACATAATTGACTTATTTACGTTTCGAAAAATAAACCCAAGTTGTCTCTTTCCCTGAGACAATGCAAAATTGAGACCCAAGGAAAATGAAGAGTGGTGGGGAAATGTCTTTGGAAGAAGGAAACTAGTTCAGTTAAAAGGAACAAATATACGAGCACACTCGTTTCAGTCATCGAAACCAGAGTTTACAATATCTCGTGAAATTGATCAAAAGGTGTCAAGACTAGGTTATGCATTCCATCTATAAACACCAGCAACCCGTAACAACAACTGCAGGCGAAAATACAAACACAAAAATGCATTGTGTACGTTTTACGTACACTTGTGAACCCAATGCTTACTTTCTCGTGAGCTGTAATCTGTAATTACGATTTTAGCTCATTTCTGAAAGAAAACGAAGCCCCCATCGAAAGTAGGATGTGCATATGTTGTTGTGTATGTATAGAGTATTTATTTATCCTGTTTCAAGGTATTTTCAATGCCTCTCTATATCCCCAATTGCTCAATGAGATCCGCAGTTTTTTCTTGGCGTTTTCTACTTTGAATATTACCAAGCCATAAGGAAAAAAGGATCTAGGCACTCACTCTCCGTCTTTTCGCACGCATAAGCAGAATAATATCAGCATTAATTGCATATGTGTAGGTAGATGCCCCAAGTTTGCAGATGTGCAGGAGTAGTGCTATACTTAGCTACGCACAAACTCACTTCGAGAGCTCTAGATACCGATATTAAGCAACAACATCCTGGCTGCACTGATGATTAGGCGAAACCATGAATGGTGAACGATTTAAAAAAAACCAACAACGTCTGCGATCGATTGTATCAATCTTTAACCCATAAAAACGCATACTCAACTATTCAATACCTACTACATGTTATTGTGTCCTCTTTCTCAAGACCTTCTCCGAATATTCAGCACAAAATTTTCATCGACAAAGAAATGCATGTACTGCCTGCATGGTCATCATAGGTACAACAACAACAACAAAATTCAAATAAAATGTCAATGTTGCCTCGCATTTACTATTCAGTTATTAAAATGGTGCGTATATGACAGGTTTGCTGTTGTCTGTGGAAGAGCTTTTGTCTTTAATCGTGGGCATATGGGCATCAAGATATTCTCACGCGAACTTGTTTCTACGACATGATGTCATGCAGGTGTTCCTTTCCAGAGAAGACAGCCAATGGCCTGAGAGGTCATTTTATTGCCCATTAAATTCACTCATAATTACCAATAAATCTGAAATCTCTTTGTCTCTTTTTATCGGTAGTAATCGTTCCTGGCTTAAAACAATCTGCTGTAGCGATGCAATTAAAATTAGGAGGAAATTAGATTTTCTCTACAAACCACCAACGTCATGCATGATAATGCAATGGAATGAGTACCAACGAAAACTAAACATTTGACGTGTATTGTTGTTGCAATGTACACATCTTAAGCTGGATACACGTTGGACTTTAGCTCGACAACTTTACAGCCCCCTTGATCCACTTTGTTTTGGGGTTCGACTTTGCCTCCTAGAGACAACTACACTGTTCCTTGGCAACAACAACAGTGCATGTAAAAATGTATCGAAAATAAAAGTGCGTCAATGTAGGATCATTTGAGGATGAATTGATGCGAGTATTTCTGTACACCACACAAACCAGATGAGGGGTATACCTTATACCTTCCTTCGTTCCCTTTTAGAGCCACAATTTATTCACCAAAATTAATTGACAATTGACTATTATTATCACAACCCATAACCCTTCACTTTTGAATCCTTCCTTTCGTGTGCGTCTTTTTGGTAAAAGGCTAAAAGTGTCATGCTGACGCACCAAACAACTGGTTGAGAAGACCCTCTTCATTATAGGAATGGGAAGGATACCTTTTAACAAATGCCCATCTATACTGCGCAGTAACAGTATCACACTTTTTTGACGCACCATAAAATAGATCTAAAAAGCTCCTAGTCGCTGACAATGCGAGCGGAGACACTGGAAACTTTAGAAAAATATGGAAATCAACTCACCAGAAAGGCTCTCTTCCCCCACGGATTTTGGCGTTGATGTCATTGTCAGTAGTGGTGATGGTAGTAAAGTTCCCCAATTTGTTGACCAAGGTAAACAATGTAGACTACAAAAAAATGCAGTTTATCCAATCGAAAAGAAGAGTTAACAACAGCAGCAGCAACAACAACAAACAAGTACGCTTTGCTGTCTAAAACTGTAATGGAAAAAATAGGATGCACTTTTAGCTTATATCGCAATTACTTTATCAGCAGCAGCAGATGAAAAGGAGCAATCCAGCAGCGAAGCAACAGAGAGGAGAGTTGATGTCTTCCCTGATGTTATGTTTGGGTTTGAGTGAGCAACTCTTGAGCTGAGTTCTCTGATGCGAAGGAGCCAGCAACTAGCAGCAGCAGCAGCAGCAAGCAGCAGCATAATATCAACAACAACAGACAGCAACAGCAGTTTTTACTACGCAACTGATTGTTATTGTGAGAATGACTACATGATGGGCTGCGTATACAGTAAACTGTGTAAACACATATGTATGTATGTAGGTACATGTCATAGTTCATAGTCATACTCGTCATACCTACTGCATCTATTGTTTGTACGTCGCCGTCGGCCGTCGTATGCACCGTATATATACCTGAAATATTCCCATTTGTGTGGCATGATGTACTTTATTTTCAACCCGTTGAAAGCAATGCAAGCAAGTTTCGAGAGGAAATTACAAATGCGCTCAATTTTTTGTATTTCTTGAATTATTGTGAAAGTAGTATATATATGGGGTATTTCAAGGAGTTTTTTAGAAACAATTTTTCTAGACTTAACTATAGTTCATAATGTTCTACAAATGAAAAAAGACTTTGTACACAATAAGATGAAACTGAGTACTTAATTATTAAAATGACATAAATATACTAATGCCTCAAATTAATATGATCATTATCCTGTGAAATATCTACTGGTATGTGAATATTCGAAAAAAATAAGAATTGCAGGATAAACAAAGGAAATTTAATGTATATAGGAGGTCATTGGAACGCTTATTAAAAACAACGGGTTTAAAAGGATAAACGTTTATGTATAAATTAATTAATGACATGACATATTCAAAGAAAGAGTGTTTCGTTGTCAGAAATTTCTAATTGTTACACTAACTAACTGTTTTATCCACATATGGTACGCCTGTTCCCTTGTTAGGGCGTCAATCAGTTTGTGAATAACTGAAATTTCAGTTCAGTTTCAGTTCATTTCAGTTCA